>JALIGW010000050.1:60000-117500 GCA_023053685.1 Diadophis punctatus similis | reverse complement strand
AGCTACAAATATTCTCCTCTATTATCTGCTTTTTTCTTGGTATCTACCCGAAAGTCTGTCTCAATCTGTTTAATGTAAGGATTTATGGGCCCCCTCCAGATGTTGCCCAAAATGGCCAGTAGTTAAGCAAACAGAGTGTGGTAGGTCAGCAACATTTCAAGGCTCCAGGATTCTTACTGTTAGCTCATTGGTTGGGCCAGCCATCTTTTGAGTGCAACCTTCTGGAGAAAATACATTGGTGGTCTGGCTGTACGACTGGATGACTTTCCAAAATAAGAGGTTATTTGAGCTGGAGGATCATGAATTAAGATTTGGATGGCACATCTATTTATGGTACGATAAGGGACATGGTGGCTCAGTGGCTAAGACGCTGAGCTTGTCGTTCAGAAGGTGGGCAGTGCAGCGGTTCAAATCCCTAGCGCCGCATAACGGGGTGAGCTCCCATTACTTGCCCCAGCTTCTGCCAACCTAGCAGTTCGAAAGCACATAAAAATGCAAGTAGAAAAATAGGAACCACCTTTGGTGGGAAGGTAACAGCGCTCCGTGCGCCTTCGGCATTTAATCATGCCGGCCTCATGACCACGGAGACGTCTTCAGACAACGCTGGCTCTTTGGCTTAGAAACGGAGTTGAGCACTGCCCCCTAGAGCCAGAAATGACTAGCATACATGTGCAGGGGAACCTTTACCTTTTAAGGTTAAAGTAATTGTTGATTTCAACAACCACTTTGTTTGACGTGCCATCCTAAGAGTTTGGAATAAATATAAAGTAAGTTTCCTTGCGAAGATGTCCCTTTGGGTGTTGTCCCAGGAACCTTTTTTACAGAAAAGATATGGTGATGAGACTAGCCTGGTGGACTAATGGTCAAAGAACATTGTTCATTTCTGGTGGTGACCCTATCTTCAAATCTGAAGAGGAGTTGGAATGACAAAGAACATTGAAGGCGGTGTGTTATTCTTTCCCCTCTGATAGATTAATCTTTCCTCCCCTCACTTCCAAGTCATTATTTTCTATTTCTTGAAACAGGCAGAGGCGGTAAGCGAGAGGTTCTCACGGGACCTACCTAGAGAACATCAGTTTGACAGGGACTTTCTGATCAGCTCTTTTTCGACTTCCCACTCAACACACACACACACACACACAACGAGACACCGAGCGCAAACAAGAAAACACCCAACCACCAAGATAAGGACCATAGAATAAACAAATCCCAGCCCAAGATCCTTCTACCCCTGTCATCTTTTGATCTGATGGATTTGCACTGCCCCTCTTCCTTTTCCTTTGTGTGCAGTCTACACACACACACACACACACACACACACACACACACACACACACACACACACACACAAGCCCCATCTGCTCCGTTTAATGATTTCCGTTTGATGAATTTTTCTGCATTCATAAAGGGAAATTCGGTCTCTGGGGGCCTCCTCCAGCAAACCCACCCCTACAATTTCTATCACCCTCCCAGCACTTCTCTTTTTGCCTTTAACACATCACGCACAAATGACGGCTCTCTTTGTCCATCCAGGTCCGAATCCTTCACCATCCTTGCGGGATGGAGGAGGGAGGTTTGCATTAAATGCGCAGCAGTCCAGCCGCCACAAAGGAACTAAGTTCTCCCTCCCCACAATTTAATTATTATTATTTTTGCCTCCTGCTGAAATACTGAACAGAATGAAAAGAAGAAGAGAATCCCGGCGGGAAATCTTGTATGGAATGGAAAGAAAGTTATCAAATTAAAATTATTTAGGTTTTTTTTTTGTTTTTCAACTTTTAACATCACAATATTATAACGCAGATCTACACCTATTCACATCTATTGTTGCTTATACAATGCTTATATACAGTTTCCACATATTTACAATCTTGTATCATCTTTATCTTGTAATCTTGTTTCCTGATCCTTTGTCCTTTCTAACCCATTCATACCATTTTGACCAAATTTCATAATAGTCCGAATCGCTTTGATTTTTAAGTTCAATAGTCAGCCTGTCCATCTCTGCACATTTGTATATTTTGTCCAGTAACATATTATCTGAAGGTATTGGACAATAGATGGTAGTGTGGTATTATTTAGTTTATGGTTGATAAATGATACAGATAGTCCACAACTTACAACAGTTCATTTAGTGACCGTTCAAAGTTACAACATCTCTTTAAAAAGTGACTTATGATTGTTTTTTTTTACACTTTGCAGCATCCTGATGGTCACGTGATCAAAAATTCAGACGTTTGGCGACTGACTCATATTTATGACGGTTGCGGTGATCCCCTTTTGCGACCTTCTGCCAAGCAAGGTCAGTGGGGAATCCAGATTCACTTAACAACCAGGTTACTAAGTTAACAACTGCAGTGATTCACTTAACAACTGTGGCAAGAAAGGTCGTAAAATGGGGCAAAACCCCACTTAATAAATGGCTCACTTAGCAACAGAAATTTTGGGCTCAATTGTGGTCATAAGTCAAGGACTGCCTGCAATTATAAACATTATTAAATTATAATGTGATAAAGTTATCAAACGATAGCGCTTATTTAATTATCAAATCAATCAAATTAATCAAGGGAGGAGGGAGAACAAAAAAAAATATCTTTCCTGGTGGTTGTGTCATGACAGCTTTGTTAGGGCCTAACAGATGACAAGGATTATTCAATCAATATGGGTTTGCCCAGAGATCTGATGTTTTCAATGACAGCCATTAAAAATGTACAAAGGGCCCAGTTCAGGGTTCGCCGTCTCTTGCTTTTAGCTATTGCTTTTTTTCCCCTTCCCCTGAATTATGTCAGGATCAATTTTATCTAATAGATATCACTTATCCTACATGATAATCAGCCTATCATCGCCCATTGATTACATGACAGGCCAATTTCAGTCTGGGCCGACAGATAAGAAACACAAGGAGACCTCTTTTAGGAGAGGGAAAACCTTTTTTTGTTTTTGTTTTTAACAAAAGTAGTCCTCAAATTTTAAATTCTTAACACTCATTGCAGATAGGCAGACAAAATGTTTAAGACATGAGCTTTTTCCAGAGGCAACTGGACTTCCTTTGTTTATTCTTGAAGATGTTTCACTTCTCATCCAAGAAGCTTATTCAGTTCTGACTGAATCTGACTGAATTCTGACCGATGCCAGAACTGAAGAAGCTCCTTGGATGAGAAGCGAAACGTCTTCGAGGAAAAAACAAAGGATATCCAAAAGTTGCCTTCTGAAAAAACAGCTTTTGGGACTTCTCTCTAATTGTCAGCCAGATCCGAGACTCAAATTTCCCTAGAAATAATCTGGGAGGTTTCATATTTGCAAATATTTCTTAACTATAGATGAAGGTGCATTTGACATAGAGCAGTGTTTCTCAACCTTGGCAGTTTGAAGATGTGTGGACTTCAACTCCCAGAATTCCACAGCCAGCAACGCTGGCTGGGGAATTCTGGGAGTTGAAGTCCATACATCTTCAAACTGCCAAGGTTGAGAAACACTGACATAGAGTATCAACTCTGGAAACATATGCACACGTGAGACAAGTGAAACAATTCTATTTTTTTATTTGTGCCGCTGTATTTCATTGGTCCCATCATGTCATAAAACTAAAGGCTACACGTAGCTAAACAAATATTCTCATCATTACAACTGGGATTGCTTTGAAGCCTCGGGACAATAACATATTGATTACAGATTTTTGCCTAGAAGAGTTCATAAAATTGAAACCACAGACACACAGACACACACACACAAACACACAGCCATGAATGAATACACGTACAACCGTTCATATTTCAGTCCGCTGAAAAAAATATGCATCTCTTCTTTATTTTATTTTATTTTATTTTATTTTGCTGTTCTTATATGCTATTCTTCTTACAGCTGTGGCAAAGAGTTTTCTGTATTTTTGTATTTCCTACGGCTTTGGAAATAAAATTGGAATTCAGCTCTGATTGCTGTAGTTCCTACAAAGGTTTGTTTCTGAAAGATTCGTCACTAAGGCAGAAAGAAAAGGCAGGAAGCCGGGTTTCCATTAATCTTTCTTTACAAACATGGTTAGCTTTCCAACATCGCTTGCAATTCGGGGCCATGTACTGGCTTCATATATTTCATACTGGGAAAATCAACTATAAAGATCATGGACCAATTCAACCGGGCCATGTTTCCACCAAGATCGGTTAAAGTTCTGAGAATACGCTTTTCATAATATGTACGCTTTTAGCTAGTGCTTCAAGTTATTTTTGAACCCATTTATATGCTTCATATTTGAAAATAATGGAAACTCAGTGTGGGTTGCTTGAAAATGTGGCACACATGTGTCTTATTTCCAAATAATAATCAGCTATTTCGGACTAAAGCTTTCAGGTAGCTTATGCACTAGGAGATCTTTGCATTTTTCGTGATTTCTTTTTCTCCATCCCTTTTCCAGTAATTAAAAAAAAAGTGTCAGAGAAAAGACCATTACAGTATGTCATGAAATCTCTCTGAACTACCTATATTTACCCCTGAAAGTGAATTCTTGATAAGACCTTGGATATCAAAGAAGCAATAGATCAAAGCGGTTTTAATAAGCAACCTAGTGTTTGTAGAACCTGTACTTTCATGTCTCCTGTTTTGTTCAAGTTTTTAATTTCAGTTTCTCGCCACAGAAGGCACTTAAGATAACCATCAATAACCATATTGTCATGCTGAATCCTTTGATAATTTAACGTGTACACCTTAGTGAAACAAAAATGCTTCCCCCACCACCACCAACCTGGTAACATTTGGACTTCATTGTGTTTTGCATGAATCGTAAATTAGATTTTTGTCTGAGGAGCTCCCCCTTCGGAAGGAACATTGTGGGCCGCATTCTTTCCGTGCTTAAAAAATGGATGGCGATGAAAATTTGGGGGTGATTCCACAATATGCATGCCAGTGTGGTTATGTGTGCAAACGGGCACACTGGTCTGAGTTTCACTGCTTCTCTCTTTTAGGCTTGTCCATTGGAGTTGGAAGAAAATATCGGCATTAGGTCCCAAATACCAAAGGAAAATATAATTAACCGATTCATTATGGAGAAAGTAGAGGCAGCCCTTGACTTATCACCACAACTGAGCCCAACATTTCTGTTGTTAAGGGAGACATCGGTTAAGGGAGTTTTGCCCCCTTTTACGACCTTTCTTGCCACAATTGTTAAGTGAATCACCTCCGTTGATAAGTTAGTAACCTGGTTGTTAAGTGAATCTGGCTTCCCCATTGCTTGTCAGAAGGTCGCAAAAGGGGATCACATGGCCCCGGGACACAGCAACAGTCATAAGTATAAGTCAGTTGCCAAGCGTCTGAATTTTGATCACACAATCATGGAGATGCTTTAAAGGTCGTACGGTAGTTGTGAAAAACGGTCATAAGTCACTTTTCTCAGTGCCCTTGTAACTTTGAACGGTCACTAAGTGAACTGTTGTAAGTTGAGGACCGCCTGTAGTAAAGAATTTTTTTTGTCCCCACTAGAAATCTCTCAGGAAAATTAATCTTGTCATCCTTCTAGGAATCCTAGAAGAATGGTGCTAAACCTTATGGTGCTAAACGTATTAGATGGTCCAGGATACTCATCCCACTAGATTGGCCTCTACCACCCATATTGGTAGAGGAATTGGGCCCAAGGGGGGTCCATGAGGGGGGCCTTCTGTGCTGTCACACCTGCCCTCTGGAAGATCTACACCCCTGCCCCAAAGTGAGGGTGGCCCCAAACCTCCAAACTTCCATAAGAGCCTAAAGACTTGGTTCTGTCAGTTGGTTTGGGGCTCCAATGGGGGAGCATCACAGTAGAGGTGGTTGATCGATTAACAATAGATCCCATTTTCTAATTCAAATGGTTGGGTTGGGTTGGGTTGGATGAGTTGGGTCAAGCCAAGTCAGCTTGAATGATCAGGCCAATATAACATGTCAAACTGAATTGATTAGAAGTGTGCGTGCACACAGCCGAAGTCTGTCAAATTGATTCGAGGCAGCCTTTCGATTTGATTCAAAGATTTGACAACAGAAGAACAGAATTGGAAGGGACCTGGACGGTCTTCTAGTCCATTCTGGACAAACGGCTGTCCAATCTCTTCTTTAAAATCTCCAGCGATGGAGCACCCACAACTTCTGAAGGAACCACCCATTCCTCGAGTTCATTCAAAGAGTTGATCTAAAAGATGATTCCGAGGGTTGACTTGAAGCTCTGCATGGCCTAAGACAGGGGTGTCCAACCTTGGCAACTTTACCACCTGTGGACTTCAACTCCCAGAGTTCCAGAGCGCAGGAATTCTGGGAGTTGAAGTCCACAAGTCATTAAGTTGCCATGGTTGCCCGTCGTTGGCCTAAGAGCTCTCCTGACTGCTGAGTTGGGGTGAGGTTCATAATGATGATCATTAAACAGCAAGGAGTCCACAAGGGGTTCATACCATGTCCCATTTTCCTGAACAGAAGAAATGCTCAGTGGTGACGCATCTTCAGCTTGTGTGACCCAGATACTGTCCCTAGCAAGACATACACCAGATCAGGGCAGGATGCATCTTCTTTTATTAATCAGATGTCAGAGAAATATAATAGCCAGAAGTGGCGCAAGAACATTACTTTGATCACAAACGTAGGTAAGCTTGGATGAAAATTGGATGAAGGCTATTTCCTTCTTGTTTGAACTCACTTGCGAATTGGCAAGAGTGCCACACATTTGGTCCTCTCCGGAGAGCCAGAAGCGAGAGGAAGACGTGACTTACTCCATTTTATATTTCTGGGTATGCTTCGCTCCAGCCTGGAGCCTGTCTCAAAATGTATACAGATATCCAGAAAGAAAGAAAAATCATATCCTGCTTTGATGAAAGCTTTAAAAACATGAATAAAATATGGAACTTGCCCCAGCTGGGTCCTGAAATACCAGCAGAATTCAAACCAGCTAAACCCAGAATCGCGTGAAGTTCACAGCATTAAAAATGTCCTTCCAAGTTAGATAGTTTTGGTGTCACCAATTTGGGCCTGTTGAGGAAGACTTGAATTAATGTGTTTCTCACATGATTGCGGGAATCTGTTGTGCCTCTTTGTTTAGTCCAGGGCCAGTAAAGCCTTAATTTTAAACGTTTACACTGTCAGAGCTAAAACATTTAAAATATCCGTGTTAACCAAATTCCTTTGTAGGTTTCCAAATCAATTTCCATTTGTGTTTACACAAAGTCACCAAGTCTATCTTCCTTTCTAGCTTCAGTGAGTTACAAATGACAGGCAGCTGAAAAATTAGTTACCCAACAATGATATAAAGAAAAGGTCCTTTTAAATTATTGTCTGCCTTTTCCTTCTCGCACTCAAGAATTTAAGATTTCTCTTTGAAGAACTCTTCAATTAATAAATCTTTCCAGAATATACTTAACCATTTCATATATAAATGAAGATTATCCAAACTGGAGGCAATCAAGGCATGTTTTTTTCTTCTTTTATGCTGTTATATGATAATCGTTTCACTGTACAAACACGAACTTTCTTACATACATCATATGATTTCCAGAAGGGAAGGGAACAAAAAAAAATCACAATTAAGTCTTTTCTCAATGCCGTGCTATCGTGGTTCTGCAAGATCTTTCAAATATATTTCATACTTTGTTACTCACCCTTCCGTCATTTCTTTTTATTTAAATTACGCAGATCAAACATTTCCATACCGGCTGTAACTAATATTGTTTTTTTGGCCTAAACAGATAATTGCCCATCTGGAAGTATAAAAGACATCTCGCAGAGCAAAGTTGAAATATCATTAATAAGGCGGATTGATTTACTCACAAATTCTTCTAGAAGTATGATTAATAAGCCATCCCCTGGTGTTAGGTATAATCTTCAGATCTCCTGTCACAGCATGTCTTTATTTCTGAAACAACTGCACTGTTCAATCATTAATCATTACACTCTCAGCCAACGGTTTATCTGTGCTAAAGTTCCTGTGACATTCCAAAACAATTTTTTTTTGGAGGGGGAAATGAATAAGGATGAAGAATGGCAAAAATGAGGAAGAAGACGAAAATGCAGAAAAATAAAGATACCCTGTAGCATAAAGCTGGATGCAGCTTCAGGGACTTTGTGTTGCAGGTTCCAACATGGAGGGGGGGGGGGGAAATAGACTATTTTCAGCTCAGCCCAGGTTGGTCCTTTAATCCAAGCTGTTTCTGCAACTTTCGGCCTAGGCTTCCCTGCAGGGGAGGGTAGTCAAAATGTGTTCAACTCACCAAAAGCATTTCTTTACCTGATCAGCTGTTAGAATTTCTTTGAAGGTGCCCTTTGTTCGAAGGAATATACAAATCAAGTCTGATGTAGACTGAATACCACAAGATGGAACAGCTCTAAAGACTTCATAAGGTATTTTGTTTAAGTACTGGAAGTGGGCCTTTTCCTTTCCTTTCCTTTTCCTTTCCTCCTCTTTTCCTTTCCTTTCTTTTCCTTTCTTCTTTTCTTTTCCTTTCCTTTCCTCCTCTTTTCCTTTCCTTTCCTTTCCTTTTCCTTCCTTCCTTCCTTCCTTCCCTTCCCTTTCTTTCTTTCCTTCCTTCCTTCCTTTCTTCCTTCCCTTCCCTTCCCTTTCTTTCTTTCCTTCCTTCCTTCCCTTTCTTTCTCTTTCTTTCTTTCTTTCTTTCTTTCTTTCTTTCTTTCTTTCTTTCTTTCTTTCTTTCTTTCTTTCATTCTTTCCTCCCTCCCTCCCTCCCTCCTTTTTTCCTTCTTCCTTTCCTTTCTTTTCCCCTTTCCCTTTCCTTTTCCTTTCCTCCCACGATTCCAAGCAGTTGCTGAATCTGAAACGCACACCCAAGCATCATCGGCAGAGCTTTCTTTTCCGTAGATGTTCTGAACTTAGGAAGACAGTGCTGTAGACAGCCTTACATCTGCAAGAAAACGCCAAGAGAAAAGGAGATCTGTCTCCAAACTCAGAAGGCGGGGAGGGGAACAAGAAACTGACAGAGTCTGCCCACAATGCTTGTCCTCCATTTTAAACCACAAATAACTCCTCCATCACATGCCATGTGTCTTTCCCCATCCCAGCACCAACCACCAAAGAAATGAAGGAATGTGCAAGAAACAAACACGTGTACTAACCAGCTAATGAATTGCTTCTTCTGTCTTCTACAAACTTTTGTTATCCTGAAACCTCCATCCTCACCCCTCAAGAGTGCTACAAACTTCCTAAATCGGAATCATGTTCTTCGCAGTGAAGGAGACAACCTTACTCGGTTTCCCCAATGTAAAACCACACGGTTAGTGCAATTGATGCTCTATCAGCAAAGATCGCAATCAGTATGCCTTGAGTTTCCATGCTGTAGACATGTGTCAGAACCACGTGGACCTCTGCCAAATTGGCTTGCACTACACTTACTGAAATTAGAAATCTCTCTCCATCCCCACCCCCAAGTCACTCTTGCTTGGGTAGCCCGGTCACTCACTCATGTTCGACTGTGAAATAATCTGTGCGGTTTAAAGTGGCAGTTTTGATGCTGACTTGTGAAATTTGAGTTCTGATTTAGCAAGGATGACGAAGCCGGCTGTCAAGGGCCGGGAAAATCAGGAGATTCGGGCACTTCATATGAGTATGAAGTCTTACTGCAAGCATAAAGCTCTCTACAAGAATCTGAGCTACTAACGGGCAAGGGAAATGAGCGGGAATTAAGAAGACATTCAAGGTTGGCTGGATTTAGATCTCTGGCGGACTCGCAGGGACTCATGACTTATGACGCATTTGACCCCTCCCTTGGCCTCAGCCTGGTCATCTCCTACATCAGCCTGCGTAACTGCTGGCAAAAATGTAAAACAAAAGAGATTCACATGACCTCATTGGAGGGGGAAAACCCAGCTGGAAGAATGTGGTAGCCTGAAATAAAAGAAGAAGCCAACCCAGCTGCTGTGGCCTAGAGGTAGAGCTCTTGCCTCACAATCAGGAGGTTTTGAGTTTGATCCTAGGTAGTGGCAGATATAAGTGTCTTCTGCTTGGGCAGGGGGTTGGACTAGATAACCTGCAAGGTCCCTTCTGACTCTGTTAATCTATGAAGTCTATGTTAGCTAACAAAGAGAAGTTACGGAGAAAAACACAAACCGGCAGGTCCTGTAGAACTCAAGCAAGCTCTGTTAGCTTAGAGATATGCACAGGGCATCCTTGGGTTGGGGATGTCAAAAAATCAAGACAATAGCTGTGACTTCATGATCAAAACTCCATCCCTTCATTTACAGGTGTTGCATGCAATGACTTAGTGGCCAATCAGATATTGCTTGCTTCCAGGCAGCTTACAGCCATATAAAAGCAACACATTCTAGTATTAAAATAATAAATATTAACATTAAAATTGACTTAAGGAGAAGGGCAAGAAAAAGAGCAGGATCCACACGGGGCAGAGGTAGGGTCTTCTCTTGGTCCATTAAGCACTTCCGGAATGACAAGACCCCATCGGGGTCCCAGGCCAGTTGGGCTCAGGTCTTCAGACCCTTTCGGAAAGGCAAAATGTGGGTGTAGATCTCACCTCACAGAGGCACAAACAGTGGTGGGATTCAAATTTTTTTTACTACCGGTTCTGTGGGTATGGCTTGGCGTGGCGTGGCAGGGGAAGGATACTGTAAAGTCTCCATTTCCTCCCGATCAGCTGGGACTCAGGGGGCAGAGAATAGATGGGGGCGGGGCCAGTCAGAGGTGGTATTTACCGGTTCTCTGAACTACTCAAAATTTCCGCTACCGGTTCTCCAGAACTGGTCAGAACCTGCTGAATCCCACCTCTGGGCACAACGTACTAGAGGTTGGAAGCCTGGTAGAAAAGGCTTTTTTCCTGGACCGCCCCTCCCAGACAGAATTCTTTGACCCACGGGGTCCACAGCATGCTGTGGTGGTGCAGTGGTTAGAATGCAGTATTGCAGGCTAATTCTGCTGACTGCCAGCAGTTCGATTTTCACCAGCTGAAGGTTGTCTCAGCCATCCATCCTTCTGAGGTCAGTAAAATAACAACGCAGATAGTTGGGGGCAAGGTGCCAACTTTATAAACTGCTTAGAGAGGGCTGTAAAGCACCATGAAGTGGTATATAAGTCTAAGGGCTATTGCTGTTGCTCCTTCTGCCAGCAGGGATAGGGTGAGCCAATCCCATTGGAGAGAGACTGTTCCTCAGATAATCTGGACCATAAAGAGCTTTAAAAGTAAGAACCAACACCTCGAATTGGACCCAGAAGCAAACTAACAACCAGTGAAGCTCACACAACAGTGTTGTAACATGGGCCATCCTAGAGGCCCCTAAGAACTGTCTGTAGCAGCTGTGTTCTGTGCCATCTGCCAGAGATTTCCTTGTTGGATAGTTTTCAACACTTTTCATTTCTTCTTTCTGTCTGTCTGTCAGAAGATCTGGAGAGGTTTGCTACCTCTTCTCAAAACCTGCCCTTCCATTTACCAACCATTCTTCATCCGGCAACCTGAGTTAACATTACTGCAGGCCAACAATAATGCATGAAATATATCAACTGAGTCAATTATGCAGGGAAAAAAGTGCCAGTTATTGCACAGTGTAGTGTATTGCAGTGTGTTAAAGCAGGGTATTACTTGGTGATTGAAACCTTAATCACTTGCAGAAAATTTAATGGAACAACCTAGCACTAGAATGCTTTTCTCCACTGACACGTGCAGGATTTGGACTGATCCTTAAATACACCTTTGTGTAGATTAAATGCAAACATACACTGTTCTTTCTTTGCTTACATTTACAGCATTAATTTGCTAGGCATCCAAAGTACTGCATCCAAAGAAGCAGCTCATCAACTCCAAAGCTCATAATCCATAGTCATATTGGCATATTATGGAGTCCTTCTTTCCCCGCTGCCTCTACTTCCTTGTATTATTCCATTTTTTTCCTCCTCAGTTCATTAATCAATACACTCAGCATTCATTTGTCTTTTTTCTTATGCCTAATTAATTGCTTGTATCATCGCTTCTGGGGAAGTAGATCTCATGTGTTGTTTTGCTATCATTTGGCTAATATGAATTGTAACGAGGTATTAGTCTTTTCCTTGTGTCAAACCCTAGCTTTGGTGGGTGTGGAGGCTGCTTTTAGGTCTTACTGTTGTCTCAAAGTTGTATTTATTAGTCTACTATGGTTAGACTAAGGGGTTTCTCTGTCCATCTCATTTTTGCCCCTTAAAGATATTTGTTGGACTACTGGACTTGAGGCTGAAACATATGAAGAACCGTTGCAGGAATTGGATATGTCTAGTTTAATGAAAAGAAGGACTAGGGGAGATATGATGTTGTTGAAATGGTATAGGGTTTCCTGCTAGAATACATCCAAGGTCCCTTCCATCTGTTATTCTATTCTATTCTATTCTATTCTATTCTATTCTATTCTATTCTATTCTATTCTATTCTATTCTATTCTATTCTATTCTATTCTACTTTCTATTCTATTCTATTCTATTCTATTTTCTATGCTATGCTATGCTATGCTATGCTATGCTATGCTAGGCTATGCTATGCTATGCTATGCTATGCTATGCTATGCTATGTTATGCTATGCTATGCTATGCTATGCTATTCCCATTCCCATAAAGGAGCCGAGGTGGCTCAGTGGTTAAAAGCAGCACTGCAACCTGAACTGCTAGTTCAGCAGTTCAGCTGTTCAAATCTCACCGGCTCAAGGTTGACTCAGCCTTCCATCCTTCTGAGGTCGGTAAAATGAGGACCCAGATTGTTGGGGGCAATCTGCTGACTCTGTAAACCGCTTAGAGAGGGCTGTAAAGCACTATGAAGTGGTATATAAGTCTAAGTGCTATTGCTATTGCTATTCCCATTCCCATTCCCATTCCATTCCATTCCATGAAATTCAAGAGGACTTGGACTGCTTTTGGGAACATCATGAGTCTAGGCTGATTCCTCTCTTGACTCCATCCTCGGGCTCTACCAGGCCTTCTCCTAGAAGAGACAAAGGTTCTAATCCTGCCTTTTTTCCCATCAGTGAATCCAAGACAACAGATATGACATTCATTGCACATTCTCCTCCCCTTGTCATAGACTGATCCAAACCTGCTTAGCTTTGCTAAAGAACTCAAGATTATTTATTATTAACATGGTGTGGGAGGAAAGTAATAACAAAGCTGACCAACCCCACTCACAACATCCCCCCCCAATAAAAACAAGCAAATAAAAACTAGAAAAGCAATGGTTTTACTCCATTCTTCTCTTCTGAGAACATTGTTCTTTTTTGATGCTGTCACCCAATATTCACATGTCAAACTCCTGCTTCCTTTGAAAAAGTAGCTGATGCATCATTTTAGCTATACGATCTTCACTTCAAAGTGTTGTTGTTTCTCAAACAACACATCTTTCTAACTGCTCTTTCCATGAGATCTGGTAGATCTCATCTAGAGATGACCAGAACTGGGGAAAATATTCTAATGCCTGATTTTATAAAATATGTAGACCAGATGTTTTTTTTTTTTTTGGTTATTATTCTTTCAATCAGTTTAAGTGCCACCTGACTCAAGACAATTCTGGAAGGTTCAGATTTTAAAAGTAAGCATCTTGCAATGAAAAGAAAAGATTATGAGCATAATTGTTCCATCTAAGTTCTCGGTCCAAACCTTGCTTTTGGAGTGCCTTATTTCATCACCAGTATTTAAAGAGAATATAATTGCAGGAGGAGGAGGAGGAGGAGGAGGAGGAGGAGGAGGAGGAGGAGGAGGAGGAGGAGGAGGAGGAGGGGGAGGAGGAGGAGGAGGAGGAGGAGGAGGAGGAGAAGAAGAAGAAGAAGAAGAAGAAGAAGAAGAAGAAGAAGAAGAAGAAGAAGAAGAAGAAGAAGAAGAAGAAGAAGAAGAAGAGGAGGAGGAGGAGGAGGAGGAGGAGGAGGAGGAGGGGGGGGGAGGAGGAGGAGGAGAAGGAGGAGGAGGAGAAGGAGAAGGAGAAGGAGAAGGAGAAGGAGAAGGAGAAGGAGAAGGAGAAGGAGAAGGAGAAGGAGAAGGACAACTGTGGGCTCCTTGGTGCTCTCTTGGTTGTTTTCTTGCAAACGTTTCATTACCCAAACTAGATAACATCATCAGTACCAAGGACCCCCTCATATAGGATGGGTTTTAAACCTGATCACTTCCTGCCCCAAATGATTGAATTTCAGAATTTTCAGCCAATGTGATCACTGCGGAAAATCCAGGAAAATGAAGTGTGCACACCAAGACTTGAGGAAAAGTGACCTAAAATCATTCCTTCTCTCCAGGGATTCTAAAACATCATAACCAGGGGTGGGCTTCAAAATGTTTAGCAAGGGGTTCTGTGCCCGGTTGCTGGGTGGGGGTGGCCATGATGGGGGTGGCCTAGTTGGCCTCCTGCACCATGGGAGGGGGCATTTTTGCCTTCCCGGGCTCCGGAGGCTTTCCTCGAGCCTCCAGGAGGGCGAAAACGGCCTCCCCAGGCTCCAGAGGCCCTCTGGAGGCCAGAAATGGGTCTGTTTCCAGTCTTCCCAAACTTCCAGTAGGCCCATTTTTCGCCCTCCCTGAGCCTCTGCATGCGCCCTGCACTTACCTGCATCCAAAACGGGCTATGTGGGGACTCCTAGGAGTAGAGGGGTGGGCAGTGCCAACCAGGAGTGAGATGTTGGGGTTCTCCAAACTGCACAGAATCTTAGCTAGAGGTTCTACTGAACCCCTGCGAGCCCCCAGCAGCCCAACCCTGGTCCTAACTCTTCACTTGAAACATCTTCTCTAAATTCTAAATTCCCAGGATGCTTCAGGAGGATACCACAACAGTTAGCTCCGGAAGGCCAATCTAGCTACACAAAGGAGCACATAGATCCATCAACCTGCTTTCAACGAGAACTGCCCGCCATCGGGTTCCTTAAGAGCGATTGCACTATTTATATTCCATTTGTCTCCACAAAACTCACTCCAGTGACCTTAAATCATGTGAATAACCCCACAGGCATCTAACTCTGTTATCTTTACAGGAAACTTTAATTGACATTGAAACAAAATGTGTTTATCCCAGCGCTTGGCAGATCAATACAAATTTGCAAGCTGGTAAGTGTTTTTTCCCATTTCCTTTGAAAGCCAGGCAGCCAAGCTTCAACTTGAGCTGCCTGGTTTTGCCTTTGCAATGTGAATCTCATTGCCCCAATGTTTTGAGACCGGCCAGGAAAATAATCTCTATAATTAAAGTTAAAAGCAAGCAAAGTGGCTACTTCGGGTCAGGAGGGCAACGGGTGAAGGCTTGGCTCCAGTTTGCTGCTTGTCTTCAACGCCCGTCCAAGGCAGATGCTTCATTTTGTCTAATGGTGGAATTGGCCATCATCGTCCAGGAAAGCCATCTCTGTAATTAAACTAAAAATCTGAAGACCCCAGGGGAATCAAAAGATTAAACGTTAATTCCTTATTTTTGATTAAAACTCTGCCACGCTCACCCAGAGGAGAGACTCAAAGGCTCAGCATCCTTTTTACAAGCTCCCAAAATTGGTGGGTCCAAAAAAGTCAACCCAAGTTTCCTCCCATTTTTTTGGTAACATGGAGTAAATTAAGACCCGCTAAGGAATTTTTTGAACCTGTGTTCAAATGGGGGATCGAGTTATGGAGCCCTGGTAGCGCAGTGGTTATTAAAGTATAGTATTGCAGGCAAACTCTGCCCCACAGCCTGCAGTTCGATCCCAACAGGATTCGAGTCTCAAAGGTGCTTTTTCAAAAGGCAACTAAAACAAAGTCCAGTTGTCTTTTGAAAAAGCAC
This sequence comes from Diadophis punctatus similis, assembly GCA_023053685.1. Classification (NCBI taxonomy): domain Eukaryota; kingdom Metazoa; phylum Chordata; class Lepidosauria; order Squamata; family Dipsadidae; genus Diadophis; species Diadophis punctatus. The sequence continues at coordinate 101,811 of JALIGW010000050.1, read as the reverse complement.
CTTTGGGACAACCATCAATCAATCAGAATAGAGCTGGAAGGGACCTTGGAGGTCTTCTAGTCCAACCCCCTGCTCAAGCAGGAGACCTTATACCATTTCAGACAAGTGACTGTCCAGTCTCTTCTTAAAAACCTCTAGTGATGAAGCTCCTACAACTTTGGAAGGCAACTTCTGTTCCACTGATTAATTGTCCTCACTGTTGGGAAGTTTCTCCTTAATTCCAGGTTGTTTCTCTCCTTGATTAGTTTCCATCCATTGTTTATGGTACCCTGGAAAATAACCATGACCTGGATGACTAACTATCTCCATAGACAATGGGACTCAAGATTGACTCAGCCTTCCATCCTTTCAAGGTCGATAAAATGAGGACTCAGAATGTTTACATTTTACACCACCCAGAGAGTGCTGTAAAGCACTATGGGGTAGTATCTAAGCCTAAATGCTTTTGCTATGCCTAGTTTTTAAAGGTAGGCTTTGATGTGCAAAGCCTACTATGGCTGTCCTGTAGATGTTTCTTTGTTCTGTTTGAGCATCAATCACACAAGGGAACAAACTATCCAGGATGAATCCCATATAATATTCCAAAAATATTGTGGCACAATGGTTAGAATGCAGTATTGTAGGCTAATTCTGCTGACTGCCAGGGGTTCAATCCTGACTGGCTCAAGGTTGACTCAGCCTTCCATCCTTCCGAGGTGGGCAAAATGAGGACCCAGATTGTTGGGGGGCAATAGGCTGACTCTGTAAACCCGCTTAGAGAGGACTGTAAAGCACTGTGAAGTCTAAGTGCTATTGCAATTGCTAAAATTTTCCTTGAAATTTCTCCTCCCCTGAAAAAGGAAGATTATATTATGTTCTTCTATTCTCAGGGGGCTTGAGAACTTCCTTAAAATTTCTGTTGGTGAAGTTTGGAACTTTCTTGATTGTGGAAGGCAGTAGAGGGCACTCCTGCTAGTGTTTTCTACCTCTACAGCAGCTCCGAAGTTACCTTGGCTATTCTTTCTTCTCAATTAAAAGAAAAGCCAACACTTCATTTCTTCCCCTGTGGATTCAAACTGAAATTCAGGGAGCCTGAGAAGGTGCAGGCCTCTCAAAAGTTAACCGTAAGGATTTCTCGGCCACTTCATAATTGAAAAAGTCCACGAAGTACATGCTTCTCCTTTGAACAAAATAGCGAAAGCAAATTCTCTTTCATCAAATCGAAAGAAAAGTAGGAGGGGGAATAAAATAGAAGAGGGTGGGTTTTTTTCTTTCCTGGATGATACTAATTCTGACCCCATTAAAAGAAAAAGAAACTCAGATCCGATTCTACAGAACATTTGGCTAAATAATTCTGTTTGACATGAGGTTTCATTGGGTGTTAATTACACAGTGAGAGCCTCGGGCTTTGATGTGGCTTGAAAAGCAAACAAGAGACCACTTATCTTTCACCTGTCATCACTTATTTTGTACAGCTACTGGCCAGTAGCCCAATGGGTTTCCTTTTGTTTAAAAAAACACACACACACAATGGGAATTAAATAATACAGCTGTAAAACAAATGTTGCCCCTTCTTGTACGGTCTCTTCTACGGCAGTCGTTAAGTTTGAAATAACAAATCTGTGGAAATTGGTCACGTAATATTTTCTTGGCAATATGGGATACCTATTGTGGCCTCACCTCTTAAATTACCATGGATGGTCCTCCATTTAAAAAACCCACTGGAGGTTATCTGTAGAAGACCTGTTTTTGCTGAGCTGCCCTGAAATTGGCTGTCAAATCTGAGCATCCAGAGAGCAGGCACATAATTGATATTGGATTCATATTGGATGTATACTTACTATTGTAAGTATAAGTAAATATAAAGCAAGTGTTGTAATATTATTAATATCCTCCTCTTATTGGTATCATTATTATGATTGTTATTACTCTGTTGCTTTCCTTGTATATTGAGAGCTTCTGCATTGTTGTCTGATCACACTTGACCAAATTATTCTATTCTATTCTATTCTATTCTATTCTATTCTATTCTATTCTATTCTATTCTATTCCATTCCATTCCATTCCATTCCATTCCATTCCATTCCACTCCACTCCACTCTATATTTGTTATTCTATTCTATTCTATTCTATTCTATTCTATTCTATTCTATTCTATTCTATTCTATTCTATTCTATTTCTATATTTCTAATTCTACTCTACTGTACTCTACTGTACTCTATTCTACTCTAGACCTATTGCTGCTATTTCTAGTTATATTATACTAGTAAATCTGTTGAAAAGGGTCTATATAAAACAGGGCACATTTTAGGCAGCTCTGCGCAATCCCTTGTCCACTTTTTCAGCAAGAACCAACTTGATGTTGTGATAAAGGCATTTGATTAGGGCCGTGATGGCGAACCTATGGTACGCGTGCCACAGCTGGCACGCAGAGCCCTCTCTGTGGGCATGTGGGCCGTCGGCCAGCTCAGCTCAACTGCGCATATGCGCGCATGCCTCCTGCTGGCCAGCTGATTTTGGGGATGTGCAGGGGCGGGACGCATGAGCTAGATGTGCACGCATGCATGGGGGTCGCACATGCATGCATGGGGTGGTTGTGCGTGTATGCACAGGGCGCTTGGGGAGCATGGGGGGTGCAGTGTACCCCCTGCGGCCCATTTTTGGTCCCAGGAGGCTGCAGGGAGGCCTAGCAAGCCCAAAATAGGGCATGGGGGTCACGTATGCATGCGTGGGGGGCAGGGGGAGTGTGGGGGTTGCATGTGCATGCATGGGGGAGAGGGAGCATGGGGAATCATGCGTGCATGTGCAGGGGGGTGCATTGCATTATGGGTGCTGGCATGCATGTGCACTGTCGCACCCCCGCGTGCGCGCACCCACTTTCAGCACATAACGACAAAAAGGTTAGCCATCACTGGACTAGCCTAAAAATTGGCATGATTGGGGATTGTAGTCCTCTGTTGGGCGTGAAAGCCAGCTGGGTGAATTTGAATCATTAGCTCTTTCTCCGTTTATTATTTTTAAGGGATGCTAACCCCACACTCACACATCAGGTGGCAAAATAGCTTCATCAGCTCATACAATCACACAAAAGTTTTAATTGGAAATTTTGTTTTATTGTCCCATTGTCGTCCCCTCCCCCAAAATACAATAAACTTGTATTAAACTATATCTCATGTTTACTGTAAATGCTGATTCAGGACCATAATCATTTCTGAATCCTCAAAAAGCTAAATCACTTAAAGAATATTACCTTTTAAAATAGTTTAGGGGTGAGTTTTTTGTTCTCAGCCTGGAAACTGATGCAAACGAAAGGGTTAAACAAGAGTGTGCGGTTCATGACTCATTAAAAACTGCATTTCAAAAGAAAAGTTCAGATCCTTCCCTAACTTTATTTTTTTTCCCCGTCCCCGGTGCCATCTTATTATAGCTATTATAAACAAACACAACCGCTAATGAAAGGCTTGAACACTTTACATGAGACTGAAATACATTTAAGACTCGACGAGGAAACATGAGTTCGCTGGCTCAGAAGAACAGCGTGCCCATCCAAATTGCTCATGTAAATAAACACAGGACTGGAGCCAAGAGCATTAGCAGTTTGGTTGCTTCCCCTCACGTCTGTCTTCATCCTTTGGCATCAAACCCGGGTAGAAATGTTTGACAGTCCTCCAGCGTTTTCCATACAACTCAGATCTGTGCCTCGCTGTTGATGGCACATGAAGTGACGCCAAAGGAAATGTCGTTGCTGACATTTGTGTGTTCTGTGCAGCAGCAGAACAGCCAATGCTAGTTGTGTGTGTGTGTTCTGTGCAGCACAACAACCAATGCTAGATGTGGTTGTCACGTAGTGAATATTGTCAGTTGTATGTCTATGCAGGGTGATGCACCCCTATCTACTATTATGGTACATTCCAATACAGGCAGAACACGTGATATGAGTTGTACGCATGTGTGCATTCCTAAACCACCATTATTTTCTTCTGCCTTAGCTGTTGACCTGAACGGTCGTGTTACTCAGCACAATGTAGTTTATTCAGGATTTATTGTTTTTGTACTGAAATAAATATTTTCTATTAGACTTTAATCTCGGTTTTATTTCTAACTGCCTGTATTCCAAGAAAAGATCTAAATCGCCTCTATGAGATATTATTCTCATTTCAACAGTGGTGGCATTTTCAGCACCTTCCTAGCTACACCTTGAAGGAACCTCCCTGGTTCCTTTTCTGGTTGGAAAATAGGTAGCCTCAGAAGGTGCGAATCCCGTCATGGACTGGTGTAGGATTTGAATTTGCCAACCGTGTGTCCGAAGTCCCTTTGGAGCAGTGGTTTGTTAGAGCCAGATTCCAATGGGGGGAAAAGAAAATTATAATTACGGACCCTGATACTGCTATTAAAGTGTGGTCTATGAAGAAAAGGAGACTCAGATGGAGACAGAATCAAGGCAAGACTTTGATGTCATGTCTTCTTGTATATAACTTCCAGAAAAGCAGTGAGGTTGGTCCATTGATGGAATCCAAGGATTAAACGGTTCCTGGATTCTTCAGGATTGACACTGACTGCCCTGTTTTTGTAAAATCTCAGGCTTATTAATCGTGTTCAGATCTAATCAAGCCCTAATAAACTGATGAATGAAACAATAAGGTTCAGATAGTACAGAAAGCTATGGTTGGAAAGAGAAGATGTCTCCTGCCACAGCATGCAACTAATGGTAGAAAAGAAGAATCTATATCAACTTATTACTCAATGGATAATAATCAAAGAGTCATTAACACTCTAAAGGCCAATTAATTAGAGTTTTATGATTTGCCTGAAACTGGAGGAAGGCTAAATAAGGGAATCTTATTTAATTTCCCCATCTGGAACCAAATGATCCAAGTTGTAACATTAATCATGCTGTGAAAAAACAATGCAATGATAGTAAAGACTAGTGTGCTGCAGCTGCCAAAAAAGCCAACAGAGTTCTAGGCTGCATAAACAGAGGGATAGAATCAAGATCACATGAAGTGTTGATACCATTTTGTAATGCCTTGGTAAGGGCACACTTGGAATACTGCATTCAGTTTTGGTCGCCACAATGTAAAAAAAGATGTTGAGACTCTAGAAAGAGTGCAGAGAAGAGCAATAAAGATTATTAGGGGACTGGAGGCTAAAACAAATGAAGAACAGTTGCAGGAACTGGGTATGTCTAGTTTAATGAAAAGAAGGACTAGGAGAGACATGAAAGCAGTGTTCCAATATCTCAGTGGCTGCCACAAAGAAGAGGGAGTGAAGCTATTCTCCAAAGTACTTGAGGGCAGGACAAGAAGCAACAGATGGAAACTGATCAAGGAGAGAAGCAACTTAGAACTAAGGATAAATTTCCTGACAGTTAGAACAATTAATAAGTGGAACAGCTTGTATTTGTATTTATTTGTATTTGTTTATTTGTCAAGCATATATGATTATAAGCAAAGTATAAACAGTAAAACATGATAGAATATATATGTAATAGTACAAGCATGAATAAGAGTAAAAGAGGTATGAATATATGGGTACATTAGGACAGGAACGGTAGGCACGATTGTGCGCTTATGCACGCCCCTTACCGACCTCTTAGGAATGGGGTGAGGTCGATGATAGATAATCTGAGGCTTGCCTCCAGAAGTTGTGAATGCTTCAACACTGGCAGTTTTTAAGAAGATGTTGGATAACCATTTGTTGGAAGTGGTATAGGGTTTCCTGCCTAAGCAGGGGGTTGGACTAGAAGACCTCCAAGGTCCCTTCCAACTCTGTTATTCTATTCTAGCCCAACAATTAGTTGCAATCTTTTTGGTTGTCCAAGGTCCCACGTGCTGTGCATCATCAGTGGATTGATACTGCCCCTTCCCCTTGCTAACCAAGGGTCCTGTTCAAAAAAACAGGCAGTAGTGACTTATCGTAAATACTGAGAATCATAAATGGCCAGGAAATCTGAGCTCCTGATTGTTTCTTAACAGTGGCAGGATGAGAAAGCTTTCATGCTTGGAGAGAATTTATGAGAAATGAGTTACCAGCTCAGGCAAAAGGCCAGCCAAGAACAACACTGGGGAATAAATCTCTTTTCTTGGATGGTGGTTGGACTTCCATACCTGCTTGTCTCATTCATGTATAGCCTTAGAGAAGTGATTGATTGTAAGAGAGTAAAGCTTTTTGACAGATTTTGAAGATCTTTTAATCTTCTTAGTAACCTTCAAAGGAGTCCTTCCCCAAGTATGCAATCAAGATCAAGTGAGGTACTAATACCACTCTATAAAGCCTAAGTAAGACCACACCTAGAGTACTGCATCCAGTTTGGGTTACCACACTATAAAAAAGATGTTGAGACTGTAGAAAGAGTGCAAAGAAGAGCAACCAGGATGATTAGGGGACTGGAGACTAAAACATACAATGAACGGTTGCAGGAACTGGGCATGGCTAGTCTCATGAAGAGAAGGACCAGGGGAGACATGATAGCAGTTTTCCAGTATTTGAGGGGCTGCCACAGAGAGGAGGCGGTCAAGCTATTTCCCAAGGCACCCGAAGGCCAGACAAGGAATAATGGATAGAAACTGATCAAGGAGAGATTCAAACTAGAAATAAGGAGGAATTTTCTGACAGTGAGAACAATCAACCAATGGAATAGAAGTTGCCTTCGGAAGCTGTGGGAGCTTCATCCCTGGAGGCTTTCAAGAAGAGACTGGACTGCCATCTGTCAGAAATGGTGTATGGTCTCCTGCTTGGGTGGGGGGTTGGACTAGATGACCTACAAGGTCCTTTCCAACTCTGTTAATCTGTAAGTACCACCTGACATTAAGAGGAAAGAATAATTGCCTTCCTGTTGTATGTGTGATCCTCTTAGATGATTCTTCATGGTCACTGTTGGATGTTGGATTAGATGATCAATTTTATTTCACTTAGATGGTTCATCTAGAACATCCTTAACTTTAATATCAGGCAGAGCTTTGATTGAATATCATATCCACCATCTTGATATTATCATACATTATGATGCATTATTTCCTCTAGACAATTTGCACCTCAAGAAGTCTCAGTCTAGAACCCACCATTACTTGAGACATCAGGGGTCAACAGCAGAGATGTTAACCAATGATGTCCCTCATATATTTACAGTATATTTATTTATTGATTAGCCCTTGGGCCATATCAAAGTGCAGAGTTCCAGAAACAAATTATTACTGAAATTTGATGAAAGCAATTTAAAATGGAATTGGATAAAATACAATTTAAAATGAAATAAAATATGATTTAAAATAAAATTGGAATAAAATACAATCTAAGATGAAAATGGAATAAAATACAATAATTTCAGGTATAGATAAAATATGATAAAATTATATTTCAGTGTCACCCCTACAATGTACCCCAATCAGACCCGCATTTGCAGATCTCAACCGAACCGTCTTGCTTAAGTACTGTGCTGTGTTAAATGTTATTTTCAGATTCTGGCCACACATAAGGTAAGTTGTTTTGATATGGGCATCCCAATGCGTCATTTGTTTGGTATACAGAGCAAGGTACCTGTCTCTCACCCTCTTATACATATGTTCCTCAAATGAAGTAGTCTTCCCCGGGAAATTAGATTTATCCAACTTTTCTCCAGCATTCTGGAAGGAGGTTAAAACAGACATGTTGTGGAGTGCTTTTTCCTGGTTAGATAAGGCTGTTGGGATCTCAATGTAATTATGCATTACTTTGTTTCTTGTTTAATTTTTGGTTGAGTTGTTTTTAATTCCCAACACATTTTATTGTGGCCATTTGATCTGTACAACGCCAAGAGTTGCATGATTGAAGCCGTATAAAATGTAATCAAACAATCGATTGCAATTTCATTTTCATAATTACTCTGGTCCAGGAACGGGACTGCTGGTCTAGTCTTCAAAGGAACAAACCAACAAACTGTGTGTGAACTCATTCGAGCCCCTGAGCAAAAATGGAAGAAACTTATTGATGTAAGCACTATTCCTGGATGGGAGAAAATTGGTTATCTGAGTGATATTCCTTTGTACAACTTACCTTTCTGGTGCTTTGATCAACTCAGGCACACCTTAGAAGCGGCCGGGAAGAATGATTAGCAAAGATTAGGAGTCTTTTCCCAAATTTATGTCTTTGTTTTTGGTCCCTCCTACATGGACGGTATTGATCAGGGAGCCCTCACCTTCTGTGATGGCCCAGGAGGTAGGGAAAGCAACACCCTTGAAGTGTTTGTGTGTTGTTCCCACTGCTTCTCTCCCTCCGTCCCCCCCTGATGTTCTGTGAGGTTGGGTGGACTTTTTCATCTGCTCTGTTGTACTGCCAGGATGCATGAGAAGGATTCAAGCGATGACAGATCTGAAAACCTAGAAACCTGCAGACAGGTTCTGTGTGTGCATTGATGCCTCTGGCAGCTGGTTCCAAGGCAGAGCTTACGTTGAGCGCCTGAGGTTTTAATAAGCCATGTCGATGTCTGAACAGCACATAAAGAGCATGGGAGATGACAGGCTGACCCCAGTCATTTTCATTAATTGGAATCAAATAATTTTTTCCTTTCTTTTTTTTTAAAAAAAATAACAACATCTGGACAGGATGGTCCCAGGAAAGCTGTGGGGTTTATTTATCCACCTTTCTGATGCAGTCGGGTTATGTAGATAGAAGATGCAATCTTTATTTATATAGGTAGCCCTCGATTTACAATCATTCATTTAGCAACTGTTTGAAATTGCAACGGTGCTGGAGGAAAACAAATGACTTAAGACCGGTCCTCACACTTATGACCATGGCAGTATCCCCACAGTCGTATGATCAAGATTTGGGGGCTTGGCAACTTGCAGTAGGAAAGCCAGAGTTGTTTTTTGTGCAGTGGCCACATTGAGAGCTTCAGCACAAGAGACAAATTCCTTGTGTGTGTCTAATCACACTTGGCCAAATAAAGCTGTTTGGTTTGGTTTGGTTTGGTTTGTTTTGTTTTGTTTTGTTTTGGTTTGGTTTGGTTTGGTTTGGTTTGGTTTGGTTTGGTTTGGTTTGGTTTGGTTTGGTTTGGTTTGGTTTGGTTTGGTTTGGTTTGGTTTGGTTTGGTTTGGTTTGGTTCGGTATGGTTTGGTTTGGTTCGGTACGGTTCTATTATCATGGACTCGACTCTACTCTACTCTACTCTACTCCCAATTCTATTTCTATTTTTATTTCTAATTCTAATTCTAATTCTAATTCTAATAATTCTAATTCTGTTAAGGAGAATAAATCTCCATAGAGGCGATGTTGATCTTTCTCTCGGAACTCAGACATTTAGAAATAAAGCCGAAGTTAAAAGCCTAATAAAAAATATTTATTTCGGTACAAAAACAATAAATTCTGAATAATTACATTCTTTCTAATTAAATGCGACCGCTCCCGGTCGGAGTCAAACCACAAGAGAATAATGGAGAATCAGGAATGCACACATGCGCATAAGATCACATCACGTGTCCTGCTTGTAATGGAATGTACCATAATATTAGGATAGGGGTGCATCACCCTGCATAGACATACAACTGACAATATTCACCACATGACAAATTCTAATTCTAATTCTAATTCTAATTCTTTCTAATTCTAATTCTATTCTCCTTTACCTGTGATCCGTAGCCCCTTTGGCTGGCCCTCTTCAATTCAGTCCCAAGAGAAAACATGCAAAAATTCCTCCCATTGGCCTTTTTCAGTACAGATACCATTTTCACTGCTAAGGAGATTCCTGATTCTGCAAAAAATTCTTGGGGAATCTCCTCTGATCTCTCAGAAATTTCTGAGAAATTTTAAAGAAGATCTCAAACGGCCATTTGAACTTTGTTTGGTTTACAGCCCAGGGACAGTGGAATCGAGAAGAATATTTGGGAGGTCAGACAGACAGACAGAATTTTATTTTGGTCAATGATGTTTAAAAATACAATCCATAACAGGAACCACACAAACTATCCCCTAACAACAAGACCTTGGGGGGTCCTGAGGTCCCAAAGAAAGGAACCTCTGTCTGTCCACAATCCTCATGCACAATGAAGTTCTTTTTGCATAAAATAACAACAGGCCCAGGATCCAAGGAACTGGGCATCAGTTCTGTCTTCCCGAGAGAAGGAGGAATAGGTTTGTGTTTTTGGGACAATAGTTTCCTAAATCAGAGAGTAGACCGTAAGGAAACTCTAGAGGAGCGATTAGAGGAAGTGTGCATTATGCAGATATGAAAATATCTTGCTCAAAGACATCAATGAATATTTTAATGGAAGTAGAAACAAGCTTAAAATTGTTCTTTACATCCTGGCCCATTTCCCTGGGACTGCACATTAGGCACCCTAGACTGAATTTAAAATATTGAATATTCATCTAGGAACTGACACCACAATTTGCAGCTGGGGGTATAAAAAAGGCAAATGGGGAGAGGGGTGGCTTTGTTTTTTTGCAATGCTGTGAAAATGCTACTTTCTTGGGTTGGTGAAAGGTTCTTAGCCTGAGGTTTGTATTGCTCAGTGAATGCATTTTTATACACAATGGATCAGATAAAGTGTCCTCGTGAAACATTTCGAAAACCAACTGAAACACGTGACCTACCCTGACTCCATCTTGTCTGTCTGTCACTCGCCCAACTCCTTCACTTCTTCCTTGGCCACGCAAGGCTGACAACATGACAGGCACAGCCTGTGTGAAGCTGAGACGCTCCATGTTGGGCATGATACCGGCTTTGATGGCACGTTGCCCCAGGCATTTGTCATCCAACCTACCGGCTTCGTAATCTGGAATGAAAGCATCCCGCATCCCCCGTCCTCACTCCAGAACTCTATTCATGGGCTGATACTATTAAATTTTACAATCACCATTGGGAAATGAATCAAAGCTTCTAATAAGCCAATGAACACGGCCTTGTCAGCTTAATTCTTCTGGCTGCGTTTCCTTTATCACTTCATCGTTCCCTTCACCCCTTGTTGTTTCTACTAATTTGGCTTTGTCTCACTCAAAGATTAAAATGGGCTACTGTGCACCAGTTTTGTCTTCGTTTGGAAGAAAATAATGTAGACAGGGGGTCTGCATTTCTCTTTGCTCAGCTGTTATTTATTTATTTACCCATCCATTCATTTATTTTTACACTTCCTTCCTTCCCCCTCTCCCTCCCTCCCTCCCTCTGTTCCTCCTTCCCTCCCTCTGTTTCTTCCTTCCTTCCTTCCTTCCTCCATTCTTCCCTCCATCCATCCATCCATCCATCACTTAACTTGGACATTTGTCTTTGCATGTAGTATTATTAAAGAATATTGCAAGCTTAAAATGGGCAGATTTCACCCTGTGTCTTCCAATTTAGGATATATGCCTGGAATAAATCCATGTAAACATTGGAAGCAAATAATTTTCTCTGTCATTCATCAGCATGTTAGAGTCTGTTCCAGATCAGACTTATTTTTTCAGCTGGCAAAAGACAAAAGTCAGAAAAACTACAGAAATAAATTAAATTATCACCAACTTTGCAAGACCGCTCATTACCATCCTTTCAATAATCTATTAGCAGACAGGATCTGTGACCATCATGTGCAACTCTTAATATTCTTGTCCATTTGCTACAAAAATCACTTTAAAAAAGTCTTTGTATGAGTCTCTCTTCAGCTTTCAAATGAAATAAAATAAGAGATGGCCATTAGCTGGAGATTTTTTGATGGAGATTGGAGCTTTAGAAATGTGAAAAATTAATAAACATAAATAAATAAATTTAAAGTCACTCAAGGCATTTTGTCTCATTCTGTTCAGATCCTTTGCTTCATTCAAGAACTAAAGCATTCCAACATGAAAACAGCCCTCAGATGAAATTTATTTGGATTTCTCCCAAACTTTATTTCTCTAGGAAAGAATATTAATCTCTTTCCCTTTTCCCCTTCCATTGGGTCTCAGAAGTTACACTCTGCTTAATTTTGTTTAGAACTTTGAAAGCAAATTAAAGTGAGGAAATTGATTATAGACTTTATTTTAAGGGATTGATTTTGGTTTCTCTCTGTTCTCATGTCAAAGATAAAAGCAGAAGCGATGGAATCATGTTCAGGTAATGAGATTTTATATGAAAAAGAATAAATTAAGGGTGGAAAACCATCAATGGGATGAATAGGAGGAGCCATTTCTGTCTTACTAAATTAGGAAATGCAGGGACCTCATAGGATAATTTTTTAACTTTTTAAAACTGTTTTTAAATAAGTTTATTGTTTAGTGTCCTCTTAAAATGTTGTACGCCGCCCTGAGTCCTTAGGGGGGAGGGCGGCATAGAACAACCTAATAATAAATAAATAATCAATAAATAATTCCCCTAAAAATCAGGAGTTACTACACATTAAATCCAAAGCTTGGAGGAAGGAGGAAGATCTCAGAAGGACAGCTAGTTAACTTTCTGGTTGCAGCCAGTTATCGAAACAGTACAATTTTGAGAGACCTTGATATAAAAAATAAAAATAAAATGGAGCATTATAAAAACCGAGTCTTTTTAAAAAACTAAACAATTTGAAATACTCAGGATTAATTGACTACCTGACTAAGACAATGAAACGAATTGCCAATCACAAAAAATAAATAGGAAAAGTCACATTCAGTGTTGCTTATTTTCTAAATAGCAAAGGCTTCCCCTTTGGAATATGTTACCCGCAGTGCCAAATTACCAACAAACAACAACAATCCTTGTTCACAAAGCATGCTTAATTCTTTTACTCAATTAACCCAGTTTCTGGCTTCATAACAAGCAGCCAACTGTGGTTTTTTTTTTTTAAAGGAAACCAAGCCAAATTGGCCTGGATTCATGCAAGCTGGGATGCCACCAGAAGAAAACTAAAGGTCAAAACTGGGCCAGGACAGCCAAGCATCGGAGCTACCACAAATGCAAACTATAGACCAGATACAGCAGGGGTGTCAAACTTGATTTCATTGAGGGCCGCATCAGGGTTGTGTTTGACCTTGGGGGGGTCAAGGGGGGAGTGGCCAGGGTGGGTGTGGCTAGCTCGACATCACTCATGTCATGGGCGCAGGTGGTGGCTCCAACCCTCTGCCAGCAAAAACAGAGCTCGGGAAAGCCGCATGCGGCCCTCCTGAGCTCCGTTTTCACTGTCAGAGGCACTGAGGGCCAGTCCATTGTTTCCAGGGCGGCACCGCGGGCCAGATCTAAGCACACCGCGGGCCGAATCCGGGCCCCGGGCCTTGAGCTAAAACATATAAAGAATGGTTGGGGTGTATGGGGTGCTCAGGGAGGGGTAGCACCTCTGGTGTAGGGGCATGTCGTGTCCTTTACGGCAGCTCATTTTAGGGCAGCTTTTAGGGCAGCTCGTTCATCTTTGGTCCCCACCTGTCACTCAGCGCTCACCTATGGCTCCTAGCAGCTGTAGCATGCGCAGCAGCCACACCCCGGGCAACAGCTTCGACAGGCTGCCCAAACCAGGTTGAGAGTAGCCGTTGGGTCATTGACCTTCGGTGAGATAGGGACTTGTCTATCCCGAGCATGTGAAGACAGATTCCGGTGGATTGAGCGGATGAAACCTACTAGAATAGGACAACGGTCATGAAGGCGGTCTCAGCAAGCGATGTGGTACGCTAAGAGCACGGCAAGACATGAAAGACGCCCTGGTCAACCACTGCGCCCAGCCCATCTCCAACTGTCTCGACTCTTGTCCTGCTATTTGGAGCAAGATGGAATCTGGGAAGAGAGAGTGAGGCTGACTATGCGCACCTCTCCCTCCCTTTAATCCAATTCACGCGCAAGTCTTGACATCCCCCCCAATTATAGATGTCAAGGTCCTCTTCGAATATGATGGACGAACATCATCATAAAGAATGGTTGCTGGAACAGGGTATGACTAGGGGTGACATGATAGCAGTGTTCTGATATCTCAGGGGTTGCCACAAAGAAGAGGGGGTCAAGCTATTCTCCAAAGCACCTGAAGGCAGGACAAGAAGCAATGGGTGGAAACTAATCAAGGAGAGAAGCAACTTGGAACTAAGGAGAAATTTCCTGACAGTTAGAACAATTAATCCGTGGAACAGCTTGCCTCCAGAAGTTGTGAATGCTCCAACACTGGAAGTTTTAAAGAATAGATTGGATAACCATTTGTCTGAAGCGGTGTAGGGTTTCCTGCCTAAGCAGGGGGTTGGACTAGAAGACCTCCAAGGCCCCTTCCAATTCTGTTATTCTATTCTATTCTAAATAGTTTGACACTCCTGAGATAAAGCTTCCTGAATGAACTCAACCAAAGTATTATCAAAGGAGACATGCAGGGAGGGATACTGATTTTATTTATTTATTTATTTATTTATTTATTTATTTATTTATTTATTTATTTATTTATTTATTTATTTATTTATTTATTTATTTATTTATTTATTTATTTATTTATTTATTTATTGGTTCTTGATGGTGGCCCAAGTAGTCTTTCTTTAGCATTTTAGATGGAACAACTTCCTGACATGTGGCCATCCATCCTCAATATTCCTTAGACAGCATGGCATTACTTATAATCCTGGAAGTTGAAGTTTCCGTATTTCTAAAACTTTGGGAAACAATGAAATGGGTGAGCCATTTCGGCAATAGCACTTGATTGAACTTGTAACAACTTGTGTGTCTCTAGTGCATCAACAACCACACAGACACACCCGCAAATGTCTGTCTTTAGAAAACTCTTCTGATTTTGCTTTTGGCTTTCTTTCACTCTTTTTGGCTTGTCTTTAAAAATGGCAGAAGGCAGTTATTTAAAGAAAAGGAAACAGGGGTTGTTTTAAAAAAATGCATTTTTCTTTGATGAATGATATGTTGTCATTTGATGATGTGACGTTTTTCTTTAATGCTCTCTCCCTCCCTCTCTCTCTCTCTCTCTCTCTCTCTCTCTCTCTCTCTCTCTCTCTCTCTCTCTCTCTCTCTCTCTCTCTCTCTCTCTCTCTCTCTCTCTCTCTCTCTCTCTCTCTCTCTCTTATCTATCTATCTATCTATCTATCTATCTATCTATCTATCTATCTATCTATCTATCTATCAATCTATCTATCTATCTATCTATCATCTATCGTGCGGTGTTTGTGTATGCGCACATCAGCTATATTTCTGAAGCCCAGGACCGGAGTTGTAAGTAACACTGCTATGTACATCAGCTGGTGCTATTTGATCATTAATTTATCACAGTTCTAGCAGTTTGTTTGACAGGTGATCGTGCTTTCATCTAATGGCTACACAGCAAGCACATGGGATGCTAAGGCGGGGATGCCACGGCTTAGGTTTAGTATTCAGCCAACCACTGCCACTTTTATGGGTCTCGGTTGAATTCCTGAAATCACAGTAATGGGGTGGAACTTTTCCAAAAGGCAAGTGCCAATTTAGCTTGACTCTTTTCTTTTCTTTCTTTCTTTTTCTTTTTCCTCCCTCCCTTCCTTCCCTCCCTCCCTTATCTTTTTTCTTTCTTTCTTTTTCTTTCTTTCTTTCTTTTTTCTTTCTTTCTTTTTTTTGTCTGTCTTCCTTCCTTCCTCTCTCCTTCTTTCCTTCCTTCCTTTTCTCCCTCCCTCTCTCCCTTCTTATCTTCCTTCCTTCCCTCCCTCCCTTATCTTCCTTCCTTCTTTCCTTCTTTCTGTTTCTTTCTTTCTGTCTGTCTATTTTCCTTTCATCTTCTTCCTTTCTCCTTCCTTCCTCCCTCCCTTCCTTCCCTCTCTCTATGTTCCTTCTGTCTTCCTCCTTCCTTCCTTCCTTCCTTCCTTCCTTCCTTCCTTCCTTCCTTCCTTCCTTCCTTCCTTCCTTCCTTCCTTCCTTCCTTTCTTCCTTCCTTCCTTCCTTTTTGATTGCACAATTAAATCACTCAATCAGTAAAAATAAATAAAATAGCTTTATCATCCTGGTACAGCATGCAGACATGTTACAGAATTGAGGAACTATTTTTTTTCCTTCCCCAAAATTATTCCACTAATGATAAGTAATCAGAATTATCAAGACGACTTCCACTCTCAGAGGCTTATGCCCTTCTAAAATTAAAAAAAGCAAAAAGAATTAAGTAGTAATGATGGATTCTGACCTTAGCCCATTCAACTGCTATTCAGGCTTTTGATGATGATGATGATGATGATGATGATGATGATGGTTGTTGTTGTTATTGTTATTATTATTATTGTTGTTGTTGTTGTTGTTATTATTATTATTATTATTATTATTATTATTATTATTATTATTATTATTATTATTATTATTATTATTATTATTATTATTATTATTATTATTATTCCAAACCACTGGTTCACATCGCTGTCTGCCATCCTGCAAGTCGCTTCTTTACTGAGAAAGAGACAATAGGGAGAAGATGATCTAATTTTCCCAGGCATGACAGCGAACAGAGGAACTCTTGGCATCCATATTCAAAGATGTTCCTCTAGTACAATGCCAAAAAGCTCTTTTGCACATCAGGGAACTTTATGTTGCCACTAAGCATCTGTCTGCCTGCATTTCTGGAGCAGTAACTAAATAGAGCCATACGTACTGATTGCAGTTATCGAAGGGAGCCTTGCAAAATCTACTGTCAGAGCTAATCCTGGCAGAATCAGACCTGGCAGCCTTTCTGAGAAGTTAATTCTACCTGAAATTCTCAATATGCTCTCGATCCAGACACCAATTCCTGATGTTTCCATCTTCCACACTTAAGTCAGGTCCTAATCAATCAATCAATCAATCAATCAATCAATCTTTATTACGGTCACGGATCAGTACCAGATCCTAATCAATATCAGGGTCTTCTCAGCTATGGTGCCTTGCTTGCAAAATGCCCTTTCCAACAAGTTTTGCCAACTCTTATTCCAATTTTTGTAGTAGATGGAGATTTCTTTTTAATTTTACTTAGGATTCTGTGTGTGTCTGTGTTTGTGACACTGTGTGTATGCATTGATGTTCTTCTGGGTTCTGCTGGCTACCCTGCAAATCACACTGATGATGTGGTCAGGATGTAGATTAAGGGGGTTAGAGGTGGGATTCAGCCGGTGGGCAAACCGGTAGTAGCGACCTGCTGGTGGGTTCCGCCTGGGTGCAATCCTGTCCTATATCGCTGTGTTTGTGATGCTGTGTATGTGTGGATGGCACGTGTGTGCGTGAATTGCCGTGTTGTTTGACGCTACACACATGCACGGATGGTGCATGCGCAAATGAAGAGAGCATGCATGCGCGCCCGCTCACATATCCGGTGCTGGGCGAAACAGTTGTTCCAGTATGTGAAGCCCACCTCTGCCTATGATCCTCTAGATCAGGGGTCTTCTAACTTGGCAACTTTAAGATTTGTGGACTTCAACTTCCAGAACTCCTCAGCCAGCCACGGAATTTCAGGAGTTGAGATCCACAAGTCTTAAAGTTGCCAAGTTAGGGGATTCCTGATCTAGAGGATCATAGGTTTTCTAACCCCCGAATCTACGTCCTGACCACATCATCAAGGTGATTTGCAGGGTAGCCTGCAGAACCCAGAGGAACATCAACACATACACACAGCATCATAAACACAGACACACAGAGAATCCTAGGTAAAATAAAAAAAATCTACATCCAATACAAATATTGGAATAAGGGTTGGCAAAAATTGTTGGAAAGGACGTTTTGCAAACAAGGCACCACAGCTAAGAAGACCCTGACCGCTCCTCTAGATCAATCTTTCTCAAATTTGGCAACCTTGAGATGTGTAGACTTCAATTCCCAGAATTCTCCAGCCAGAATTTAAGCCCTTATATAGGGATGTGGTGGCTCAGTGGCTAAGATGCTGAGCTTGTCGATCAGAAGGTCGGCAGTTCAGCGGTTCGAATCCCTAGCGCCGCATAACGGGGTGAGCTCCCATTACTTGTCCCAGCTTCTGCCAACCTAGCAGTTATAAAGCACATAAAAAATGCAAGTAGAAAAACAGGGACCACCTTTGGTGGGAAGGTAACAGCGTTCCATGCGCCTTTGGCATTTAGTCATGCCGGCCACATGACCATGGAGACGTTTTCGGACAGCACCGGCTCTTCGGCTTTGAAATGGAGATGAGTACCGCCCCCTAGCGTCAGGAACGACTATCACGTATGTGCGAGGGGAACCTTTACCTTTACCTTTAATAACTCAATGGCAGGAGAGTGTCCTGCGAAGATTTTCTATTGGACTTGCTTCCTGTAAACTCGTGGCAGTGGGTCACCTAAGATTAGCCAACTGGTCATCGACAAGTCCCAGGTCTATGTGGTTTTGCTTAATATAGTGCCTTTCACATCTAGATAATATATGTTCATCAGTGGTGAAATCTACTTACCTTTCCTACTGGTTCGGAAGTGCGCTTTGAGCGCGCACACTTTTTGTTTTGCGCACGCCACTGTCATACATGCTTTTTCACCCTCTACACATGTGCAGAAGGCTTTGTGCATGCGCAGAAGGTTAAAAAAAGAAAATGGCAACATCCGGGCAGGTGGGCGGAGCCACGTGCTAACGCCGCTACCAGTTCTCCGAACCACGGGTGGCCGCCGCTACTGGTACGCCTGAACCGGGCCGAACCAATAGCATTTCACCCTTGATGTTCATCCTTTAATGGAAAGAAGACTCTATAGGGTTAAAAAGATTTGGGTTAGAGCTGCCTAGGCTTGGGACATTCCAAATCACTCATGGTCCTTATCGCTTGCAGGAGAAGATAAAGTCCAGGAGACTCTCACAGTGTTAAAGACACACACTTGACAGAGTGAAGGGCTAAACGGGAAGCAGGTATGTTGGGTTTGCCCCCTTGCAAAATTACCCCCTCCTTTTGGCTGCTGAGTGGCAGGCAGATCCATCTCTTCAGCACTTCCACCTCTGCATTAACCCTGAAAAGATTGCTGGGCATTTCAAGTGCGCAATGGAGTATCGTACGCACAAGTCAGAGGGTGCAGGTTAACCTTTCCAGTGGCTGCCACTTACGCTAGTCTCCGCTTGCATTCTGTTCGTGTTGGAACTGAAACAGGAAAAAAAAAGCAATTACTGCAAAAGAGAATGCTGAAGGTTTTTTGTTGCTGTTCATGTTTTTAGTAAGAAAACTTAACCCGATCATAAAATTGTGCGGTAAAGCAAAAAGAGCTCGCAATTAAAACCAGTAAACAAAGAAACCTAGCAAAACTTGGCATGCGCAGATATATGCATTCCGTGTTCTCAACATGTCCCACAAGGTGGGAAGACACTTCAGTCAAGAACAATGTTGTCCTAGTCAAACAAAAATTGTTTGGTGTTCTTTTCCCTTCCTTCCTTCCTCCCTCTCTCACTCCCTCCCTCTCCCTCCCTGTTTTCTTCCTCCCTCCCTCCCTCTCTCCCTCTCCTTTCCTGTTTTCCTCCCTCCCTCCCTCCCTGTTTTTCTTTCTTTCTTTCTTTCTTCCTTCCTTCCTTCCTTCCTTCCTTCCTTCCTTCCTTCCTTCCTTCCTTCCTTCCTTCCTTCCTTCCTTTCCTCCCTCCCACCCTCCCTGCCTCTCTCTCTCTCCCTCCTTCCAGGGATTTCAGAAATCCTGATTCTTCTCAAAATTGAGAGAATGTCCCAAAGGACCCCCCTAGAAGCCATAAAAACGGAGCCTCTCTATCCACATCGATTCTATCCCCATTTTCATTCCAGTTCCATGCAGCCACGTGGCTGGGTGAAAAATGGACTTTCTCCTGAAAGCCCCTCTGATGAGCCCTCACCCTGAAGCCCATCAACAGCCTTGTCACCACACGTTGAACTAGCGAACCTCTGCCCGTAGTCTTCCCTTGAAGACCTCCTTGCCAATTACTGGACAGTCGAAACATCCAAATTGAGCAGTTTTGGGCTTCCTGGGGCACCAGAGCTAGGAAGCAGAAAGAAAGCGAACGGGATTATGAACACATTTCAAAAAAAAAAGAATACCTGGCACTACAAACGGCTTCTAGCCATCCAAAATGATCTCTGATCAAGGCTGAAATTGATATATAAAAATGTGCTCTGCTCTAACTTGCCAGTTCAGCTACCATGCTGGTTCCCTGTTTCAGTCTTTTGAAGTTCAGCCAGTAGTTGCTGAATAGCTGATTATTGCTCAGAAAAAGATCCTACAGGATCAAGGGGTGCGTGTGTGTGTGTGTGTGTGTGTGTGTGTGTGTGTGTGTGTGTGTGTGTGTGTGTGTGTCCCACCCCTCAAAAAAATCTAAAGAAAAGCACTTCTAAAAGTTAGGATGAAATAAAACAGAGGGGTGATGGAAATAAAAAGAAGAAATAATAATTACATTATTATCGATGTTATTCTTTATTGTTCCCAGAAAATAAACGGCCTTCAAGCCACACTGTTTATCAAAAATATATAATGGAGATCCAAATGAATAGCTGAAATGAACGAAAGTTGGAGATATAGAAGAGGCAAGGAAGAGCTTTAAAAAGGCAACATATTAGCTCACCTTTGCTAAATCAAGCAAGAACACTTGTTCGTTTTCTAGATGTTTCTGAACTCATCGACCTGCAGGAGAAACCATGATAGCACCCTATAAATCAGAGCATCCTTGATGTAATTTTCAAAACGGGGTCATGAGGTTCCCTTGTCCCTAGGTAACTGAAGATATTACCTAGCTGGGTAAGGAAACATCTGCAAGAAAACAACCAAGCTCAGAGAGTATCAAGGACCCATAATCCTCCTAATCCTAATCCTCCTCCTCCTCTTCCTCTTCCTCTTCCTCCTCCTCCTCCTCCTCCTCCTCCTCCTCCTCCTCCTTCTCTCTGCAAACCCAACTCCCTTCTAGCACTGATGATGTTATCTAGTTGGGTCATGAAACATCTGCAAGAAAACAACCAAGCTCAGAGACCACCAGGGATCCCACAGTCCTCCTCCTCCTCCTCCCTGCAAATCCAACTCCCTTCTAACCCTGATGATGGTACCTAGTTGGGTCATGAAACATCTGCAAGAGAACAGCCCCAAGGACCCCGCAGTTCAACCCTGAGTTGCAAATATTCTCTTCTTTTGGTACTGATAACTTTGCTGAAAAGTTGGGTTGGGTTTCTGCAAAGGATAACCTCTTTCATTGCTCGGTGTCTTGAGCCCGGCTTCAGGAACATGAATTGAGGACACGATGCCCTGTCTTGTTTTCCATGACAGAAGCTTGTATCAAAACCAACGAGCTGTTTTTAACTTGTTTCACTGTCCCTGCTAGGTTATTTTGTTCTAATTTGGAGACTTACAGTCTCTTTCTCCCTCTGTAATGAGGAAGATCATTTCGGTAACCACCTCTGTTTACAACTAATTACAAGTTTTGAACTCTGAAAAGAAATCCTCTTTAGAATTGACGCTGTCCTCCATGAATAGACAATGTTGAAAAAGGAAGTCAGAAAATAAAGTTACATTTTAAAAAAAAAGTACCCGAAGGAAACTTTGTGGCTGTTCTTTGCACAATGCGTAAACAGCAAACTTTTCCCATGTAGTACACTATGAATATACTGTGCAAAACTCTAAAATAAACATGTCCTTAAAAACTTACACCAAGAAAACTGCAGCTACTTATGTCAACTTACTTTATTGCTAAAACTGTGGGACACATTTTTTTTAAGTGTACTTATTGATTTTGGAGAGGTGCCTTTCAATTATGCAGTTCCAAGTTAGCTGACCTCTTACCAGTTCCCATTCCACTAAGGTTTATTTTTATATAAAGGGGGATGCAATATATCAGCCATTATTCAGCTTCATGAAATGCTATCCATGGCAAAACACTATGGGGTCCTTTGGTGTTTTAATAAACACCATGATACATAATAAACAATAAACACTGTTTATTGCTTTCATCTGTTCACAAAGAGCAGTGTAGTGGCCTAGTGGTGAAGGCTGGTTGAGAATTCAATCCTAGGTAGCGGCAGTTATTTCTCTCTTAGGGAAAAAATATATGCTGTGAACTCTGTGTAGGCATCAGGAAGGGCATCCAGCCAGGGGTGAAATTCAAAATTTTTCCCTGCCGGTTCTGTGGGCGTGGCTTGGTGGGCATGGCAAGGGAAGGATACTGCAAAATCCCCATTCCCTCCCCACTCCTGGGGGAAGGATATTGCAAAATCTCCATTCCCACCCCACTCTAGGACCCGCCAGAGGTGGTATTTGCTGGTTCTCCGAACTACTCAAAATTTCCGCTACCGGTTCTCCAGAACCTGTCAGAACCTGCTGAATTTCAACCCTGCATCCAGCCAATAAATGCTCAGCTCCATCCAGTCACCCCAACTCTATCCCAAATTAAGGGATTACAGGGTCGTAAAAGGGAATTTTTGAGCAGTGCAGTCGCTCTCTGGAGGCTGTGCATTTGATCCTAGGCAGTGGCAGATGTTTCTCTCTCTGGGCGCAATGAGTAGTTGTCTGCTGCAAACTCTGTATAGCATCAGGAAGGGCATCCGGCCAATAAATGCTCAAGCTCTGTTCAGTCACCCTGACTCTACCCAGATGCAAGGCATTACAAGGTAATTAAAAGAAAAAATATATATTATTATCTGTTCACAACAATGTGAAGTCACAGCTGCCAGTTCTTTAACTAGTGTTGGCCATTTACCCATCCAGTTTTTCCCAAGAACCTGAGATATTGTAATTTATTGACGTAGTATATGTGTGGATCCAAACAAATGTGGCCTTTTGCAATTGACTGATAGCAATTTTGTCAATATGCAAATTCTCTAAGTATCTTCCAAGCTTTTTGGGTATGGCACTCAGTGTGCCAATAGTCACTGGGACCATCGCAGTTCGTTTACATCATAATCTTTTGATTTTCAGATCTTGAGGCTTTGTGATCTTCTCCAATCCTTTGTCTTCTGTTCTACTAATATTATTATTATGGTTTGTTGCATTGTCAGCCGGATATTAAGACTGGATTTGGCATTTTTGTCCACCTATCAAGCCTTTCAAATAGGCAGATGTTGTTTAATGGTGTTAAAGGCTTTGTTGCAACATGTAAACTGTTCCAATTCAAGCTGCCCTTTGCAATTGACTGATAACTATTTTGTCAAGGTCGATGATATTCAAGTGGTGCTCCAAGGTGTTTATATTTAAAGGGGTGTATGGGGTGCTCAGGGAGGGGTAGCACCTCTGGTGTAGGGGCATGTTGTGTCCTTTTACGGCAGCTCATTCTAGGGCATCTGTTAGGGCAGCTCGTTCACCTTTGGTCCCCACCTGTCACTCAGCTCTCACCTGTGGCTCCTAGCAGCTGTAGCATGCGCAGCGGCCACACCCCGGGCAACAGCTTCGACAGGCTGGCCAAACCAGATTGAGAGTAGCCGTTGGGTCACCGACCTTCGGTGAGATAGGGACTTGTCTATCCCGAGCATGTGAAGACAGATTCCGGCGGACTGAGCGGATGAAATTTACTAGAATAGGTCAACGGTCATGAAGGCAGTCTCTGCAAGTGATGTGGTACAGTAAGAGCATGGCAAGACACAAAAGACGCCCTGGTCAACCACTGCACCCAGCCCATCTCCAACTGTCTCGACTCTTGTCCTGCTATTTGGAGCAAGATGGAATCTGGGAAGAGAGAGTGAGGCTGACTATGCGCACCTCTCCCTCCCTTTAATCCAATTCACGCGCAAGTCTTGACATCCCCCCCAAGTCCTGTGAAAAGTCCTGTGGCGATGGGTGAGCGACAAAGCAGCAGGTGTGGATACACTGGGAGCTGTAGCTGAGGACCTGCACACAGGTGACTCAGGTCTATGATAGATGTCAAGGTCCTCTTCGAATACGATGGACGATCATCATCATCATCATCATCATTTAAAGATACAGAATACAGAATAACGGAAGGGACTGTTATGTCCAACCCCTTGCTCAAGCCAGGAGACCCAATACCATTTGTCTGAAACATTATAGGGTTTCCTGTTTGAGTAGGGGGTTGGACTAGAAGACCTCGAAGGTCCTGTCCAACTCCATTGCTCTGGACAAACAATTGTCCAGTCTTGAAAACCTCCAGGAGGGATGGCGCACCCCCAACTTCTATTCCATTGATTCATGGTTCTCACTGTCAGAAAATGCCTAGGTTTCTCCTTGGCAAAAAATAAAAAATTTGCAAGGGGAAGATGCCTCCCGATAATTGACACAGAACAATGTTTCAAATGTCCACTCCTGGGGCAGGTAAAAACAAAGCTTGGTTTTCTGTCCGTTGATAATTACGGTCTCGGCGGGTGCCAAGAAGCAGCTGGATCGAGTTCCAATCTACATCACAAAGTTGTGCGTAACAAAACAAACATCCTTCAGATGGATAACTTCATTTCAGTGTGTTAGACCTGCCTCCACCCAGCACTTAGTCTGCCGATAAATGAATGTTTTCTGCTTTTTCGAGTTTACATAAATAGCTGCAAATTCTTATAATTAACTAGGGGGGGGGGAAGAAAAAAAAACCCTTCCCTGAGATTCAAACAAAGACATTGTTTGTTTATCATGCCCATTGGCTTCCCTGCCTGGAAGATTGGTGTCAACTGATGTTTTCTCTTCTAGGTTAAACAAAGCAGAAATATCCCAGAGTGCATTGCTGCCAGAGACCTAACAGGCAGCCGCTAAAGGAGGCGGGCAACTTATCACAATATTCTGCATTTTAAATGCCTCTCTCTCTCTCTCTCTCTCTCTCTCTCTCTCTCTCTCTCTCTCTCTCTCTCTCTCTCTCTCTCTCTCTCTCTCTCTCTCTCTCTCTCTCTCTCTCCCTCCCTCCCTCCCTCCCTCCCTCCCTCCCTCCCTCTCTCCCTCTCTCCCTCTCTCTCTCTCTCTCTCTCTCTCCCTCCCTCCCTCCCTCCCTCCCTCCCTCCCTCTCTCTCTCTCTCTCTCTCTCTCTCTCTCTCTCTCTCTCTCTCTCTCTCTCCTTTTCATTGAGAGATGATTGACTCCTCCAGCCCGCAGAAGTAGGGAACCATGCAGGCTGACACCAAAGTTAATGTCTGGCAGATAAAGAGGCTAAGGAGATAACAAAACAGTCATATACCTCAACACATTTTATGTGCTGTAGCAGGTGGCAAATACTGATTAATAAAAGCTCGGCGTGAGAGAACTTGGCTTTGCCACAATGAGGGAGGGGGAGAGAGAGAGAGAGAGAGAGAGAGAGAGAGAGAGAGAGAGAGAGAGAGAGAGAGAGAGAGAAGGAGGAAGTAACAGAGCAATTTTCCTAGACAAGGCACTTCCTGTTGCCTTGAAGACTTGAATCAGCAGTTCCGAAAAGATTTCCGCACATACAGGTAGTCCTCGACTTTCAACAGTGCATTTAGTGACCATTACAATGGTGCTGAAAAAAAAGCAATCTATGACCATTTTTCACACTTATGACCGTTGCAGCTTCCCCACAGTCACGTGATCAAAATTCAGATGCTTGTCAACTGACTCATATTCATGACAGTTGAAGCATTCCCAGGGTCACGTGATCCCCTTTTGCGACCTTCTGACAAGTAAAGTCAATGGGGAAGCCCGATTCACTTAATCATCGTGTAACTAACTCAGAGGTGGGTTCCTGCCGGTTCGGACCAGTTCTATAGAACCGGTAGCAGGAATTTTCCCCCGCTCGCTGAACCAGCAGCGATGGTCGGCTGGACAAGCCCCCGAACTGGCTCTCTCGGCGGCGCCTATGGCGCCACCATCTTTGTTTTTAGCTTCTGCGCATGTGCAGAAGCTGGGTTTTAAGTACTGCGCCTGTGCAGCATGGCCGCATGGCGCGCACACGCGGCGCATGAGGAAGCAAACTGGCAACAAGGTAAGCCTTTTGTGGCCATGGACTCCCAAGACTTAACTCAAGATTTAAATCTTCCAGCCTTCATGGACTTCCTGGGATGATATTGTCTCCCTCCCCAGCGGTCCACAGTCCACAGGGTGAGAACCACTGAAGACATCTGGAATTTGACTTGATGCTCCTCCTTGTAATAGAGTTGTTAGACATCATGCTTTCAAATCGTACTGTCCAAGCAGACTTTGAAAGCATGACAAGTTGGGCCCTCTCTTCCCATTTTCCCTTAAGAGAAGGTGATTGGCTACACAGGTGGTTTAAAACTTGCAAAACACTAAGAAAAAACACTTCTTCCAGTCATCCAAAGTATACTGCTGCCTTACATTTGTCAACGCTGGCCTTAGGCCCAAAGCTTTGATGTCTTTTTCTGCAATCCGTTCACCAAAAAAAGAACACGGATTGATTCAAGAAGTTATTTGGAGAGCAAGCTTTGTACTTTCTTAGCCCTCTTCCATAATATTTTGGACTGTGATATTTTTAATCTGACTTCCTCCTTGTTCTATATTCTGCTACCCTTCAGTACCTAAATAAGCAACAACAACAAAAAAGGCTAGGTGATCTGTACTTAAATTTAAAGGGGGATGAAATTAGAAACAGCCACTTAAGCAAAGTAGTACCATTAACAAAGGGGCACTATTTATAGCCAAAGCATATATGTTTTACTCAAAAGTGGTTCTGCAATTATTTTTCTATTTTCAACTGTATAGTCAGCAAATCCAACAGTCAATAAAATTAAGGCAGCAGAAAATCTTCAAGTAGTTCTCCGTGGTCTGCTATCCTTCCTTCCTTCCTTCCTTCCTTCCTTCCTTCCTTCCTTCCTTCCTTCCTTCCTTCCTTCCTTCCTTCCTTCCTTCCTTCCCTCCTTCCTTCCTTCCTTCCTTCCTTCTTCCTTCCTTCCTTCCTTCCTTCCTTTCTTTCTCTCTTTCTTCTTTCTTTCTTGACTTCCTTTCTTTCTTCCCTCCTTCCTTCCATCTTTGTTTGCTTGCTTCCTTTGCTCTTTCCTTCCTCTCTCCCTCCTTCCCTTCCTTTCTTTCTTCCTTCCTTCGTCCCAACAGCATTTCTTCCTGTGGCTGGTTTGGGGAGGTGGGTTTGAATCACCGGTGGGTTGCTCCCGGTTCGGCACAGTAGTGTGAACCGGTAGCGGTGGTGGCGGGAGGCTCCGCCCACCCACCCGGGACGCTTCTGCGCATGTGCAGAAGAGTCACGCATGCATGAACCGGTAGCAATGTCATTTAGAACCCACTACTGGTTTGCATGAAATCCTTTGACTTCAACAAGGATAGAAATGGTGGCTCTACGGGCCAAGCCTCTGTTGATCATCCCTTGTCATCCCTTTTCAGTTGTCAAATGTCTGGAGCAAGCAACCGTTTTCCGTGGCGAGAAAACCTCTCCAACAAGCTATTAAAGCTAGAGAGAAATGGGAATTAAATTTGGATAATTGGCTATAAATATACTTCCCTTGTTTTCACCCCAAAGTTGTGGCAACATTACAAGCCATGAAGGAATCATGTGTCAACTACTTGGTTTTATCGTAGAGTAAAATTTCATTTTTTCCTGGTTGGCTGTGCCCTTCAGAACTTCTAATTTAATTTCCAGTTATTTGCATCTGAGTAACCGATCTGTTTTATTTGGCACTATCTCTTTCCAAGCCCATTCCATTAAACTGAAAATGCCCCCAGTGTGTCATAACCATTTCATTATCCCTGTGAAATAAAAGCTGTTGTCGGTGATGCCAGAAAATTCACAGAGGTATTCATTACGACTTTTGTCTTCTCTCCTGATATCATGCAAAACAAAACCCAGAGACACCCAGACACAAATCAAGGACCTACAATTAAAATGATAGTAGGTGTTGCCTCTGAGCAAGGATTTTAATAATAAATGGAGGAGGGGAGCACAAATCCTTATTTTGGAAGCTTGTAAAATATAGCATGAGAGGTATACAAGACTCCTGGTGTATTACTCCAAAGGCAGGGGAGGAGATGGATTCTGGCAGCAAACACCACAGTAAATCAGGGGGTCTCCGAAGTACTTGCAATGTTGCTTTTCTGAGCTCTTTAATCTCCATAGAAAGGAGCAAAACAGAACTGGAAAATGGCATCTTAACAAGCAGATATTTGTTATTGATTTTTATCAGGCTCCCAAGACTTCTCTTTAACGTGATGAACAGTCATTGCTGGTTTTTTTTTTCTAATGGTTTGAGGGACTGTTTGGTTTCATGTTGGGGTGTGTGCGTATATGCTCTGTGTACACACACACACACACACACACACACACACACACACACACACACACACATTCACAAGCATATCCTAGCAGTGGGATCTCTGATATTCTTCTTCTCTCTTGCATTCTCTCTTTCTTTTGGTTCCCCAAGCCACATCCCATAATTCCCCACCCTTTAAACGCATCCCTATGGATGGTTAGCAGTGCTTGGAAGGCAGGGTTTGATAGATAGATAGATAGATAGATAGAGAGAGAGAGAGAGAGAGAGAGAGAGAGACAGACAGACAGACAGACAGACAGACAGACAGACAGACAGACAGACAGACAGACAGACAGACAGACAGACAGACAGACAGACAGATACTGTACATAGATGATAGGTGTGTGTGTGTGTTATTTATATACATACACACACACACTGTACTTTGTAAGGTAGGTAGGTAGGTAGGTAGGTAGGTAGGTAGATAGATAGATAGATAGATAGATAGATAGATAGATAGATAGATAGATAGATAGATAGATAGATAGATAGATAGATAGATAGATAGATAGATAGATAGACGACAGACAGATTCTGCCCCAGAAATTATACCTGGGCTTAACCCAGAAGAATTAAAAACTGAGATGGGTGAAAATGCCATCGATTCTAAGAGCTCACTTTCTTTCTCTTTTCTACTTTTCGAAGGAGAAGCGCCAGCACTTAAAATCTCCAGGAAATCCTGGAATTGCTCCCAGCGGCATAAACTTAAATGAGATGGTGAGTGAGCTTGGCAATTGCGAAAATATTGAATAAATGTGTTTTCTAGCATGGATTATGTCATGTGTTTGGGGACTCTTTAAACTAAGCAGTATTGACAGTCCTTCCCTCCGCTGTTCTTATAAATACGTATTTAGGGAATCCTTGGGAAGATGAATGTTTGACAGGAGAGGCTTGCCGCCGCCTCCTTCTTGCCATCTTGCAAATTATCCTTTTAAGCCAGAGTTGGCGTACATGAATTGCTTGCGCGTTTGACCCCTTCCTTTTCTTAAAAAGCTCACCATTAAGATTGGGAACAAGCAGCCGACATGCGTAATGGTGGTGGATAACTAATTGCTCCCTTGAAAAATATGTTCTCCTTGAGGGACTGAGGTTCCAAAGCAGGTCAGAAGTCATGCAGAAGCTCCCATCATTGAGAAGAAAATTTATTGAACCTAGAATGACCATTTCTAGGAAATATGACAGGTACCAGAGGGAAAAATAAGAGCTTGGCTTTAAGGTTTATTGCAGAAAATTGTGTAGGAGTTAAGACTGGGCCTTGTAGCTCTCAGATGAACCTTGCTGTGGCCTAGAGGTAGAGCTCTTGCCTCACAATCAGGAGGTTGTGAGTTCGATCCTAGGTAGATGCAGATGTAAGGGTCTCCTGCTTGAGCAGGGGCTTGGACTAGATGACCTGCAAGGTCCCTTCCGACTCTGTTAATGTAACCTTCAGGAGGACTATTAAGGGCCAAGAGAAAAGATAATACACAATTCAGAGGTGCTTTCCCAGAATGCAACTGGACTTTCTTGGGGTTTTTTTCCTTGAAAACATTTTGCTTCTCCTCCAAGAAGCTGCTTCAGTTCTGAAGAAGAAGCTTCTTGGAGGAAAAGCGAAATGTTTTCAAGGAAAAAAAACCCAAGAAAATCCTATTGGTTTTTGGAAAAGCACCTTTGGGACAACCACAATGTGGATGATTGAGAATCTCCATTGGCATAATACACAACCACAGTGCAGAATTGAGAAATAAGACAGGATTCCCTTGGATGAGCAACTGAAGAGAAACCAGGAAGTTGAATCCAAGCCAAAAATTGGGAATATTAGAGATTTGATACTTAATGGTCACTTCTTAGCTTGCAATTCTTCCTGTTCAGAGATTTCAGTGGGTCAGTCGAGGTCACGTTTTCTTAAATTGTGAGATGTGCAGACAGAGTCCAGGGTAGATGCAAAGAACCTTTGCTTTTTTAATTTGCTGGGACCTTATTAAAAAAATAAAGTTTCATTGTATTGTTTTCATTGTTTACTTGTGCTCACTTTGGAATTGTGGCTTTTAGAGGAGGAAATTAAGATTGCACTAAAGGGAAGTGTGACGGCAAAAAGGTTAGGAACCCTTGGTCTAGGTCAGGGGTAGGCAAAGTTGGCTCTTCTATGACTCATGGACTCAACTCCCAGAATTTCTGAGCCAATCATGCTAGCTTAGGAATTCTGGGAGTTGAAGTCCACAAGTCATAGAAGACCCATTTTTGCCTACCCCTGGTCTAGGTGGACAATGCAAGTTCAGGACTTAAAGGACCTAAAGCTCATATTAATACAGTGGTACCTTGGTACTCATCCTTAATTGGTTCTGGAAGGTGCGATAAGTACCAAAAATGATGAGTACCAAACAAATGTTTCCCATAAGGAATAATGTAGTAAGTCACAAGGCAGCCGACGCTGACAGGTTTTAGCTTGTGCATTGAGTACCGAACAAACAAAGAGTATCGGGACAAAATTTTCACATCAAAATGTGTTGAGCATCAAATTTGATGAGTTTCAAAGCAGGTGAGTATCAAGGTACCTCTGTAGTTTA
The DNA here is from genome assembly GCA_023053685.1 of Diadophis punctatus similis. NCBI lineage: Eukaryota > Metazoa > Chordata > Lepidosauria > Squamata > Dipsadidae > Diadophis > Diadophis punctatus. Next base: position 71,350 of record JALIGW010000050.1, on the reverse strand, counting down.
TTATTTTGCCACATGGGGAATCCGTGCATGGATCGAAGTGTGCTATTCATTGGTCTAAGCCTAAGGATTTATTTATTTATTTATTTATTTTGTGAGATTTATATACCGCCTCACAGTGCAAGCACTCTCTAAGCGGTTTACACCAGTAAGCAATGTAGATTTATATTGCCCCCAACAATCTGGGTCCTCATTTTACCTACCTCGGAAGGATGGAAGGCTGAGTCAACCTTGAGCCGGTGAGATTTGAACCGCTCACCTGCAGATCACAGTCAGCTAAAGTGGCCTGCAGTACTGCCTCTAACCGCTGTGCCACCTCGGCTCTATTTAGCCACATCTGTTTTTTTTTTTTAATGGAGCCTTGTAAAATATTGCCCATCCTAGCATCATATTAGAGTGGCTCCAGGTTGTAAAATGTCAATTTTGTCTCTATGTTTGGGTATGACTACATGCCTTTTAATAAGCATGTTTAAAAAGACAGCTTGGGGGAAAAGGGGGAAGACATCCTAACTGGCCCAATGCTTAGCTCTAAAATTGAGGTTTCTGAAGCAATCAACCTGTCTCTTCCCGTGAATATAAAATCCCAAGCTATGTATTTATAAAAGGAAACACTAAAGTATACACGTTTATACCGGCTGGCTGTGTTTCTAAATAAATATACCAAAAACAATGTTGAGGGCATTTTCAGTAATTTGTATGTTCTAAGTTTTAGGGCAGTTTTTCCTTTCCTTTCCCTTCCTTTCCTTTCCTTTCCTTTCCTTTCCTTTCCTTTCCTTTCCTTTCCTTTCCTTTCCTTTCCTTTCCTTTCCTTTCCTTTCCTCCTTTTCATTTCATTTCATTTCATTCCCTCCCTTTCTTTTCCTTTCTTTTCCTTTCTTTTCCTTTCTTTTCCTTTCTTTTCCTTTCCTTTCCTTTTCTTTCCTTTCCTTTCCTCCTTTTCACTTCATTTCATTTCATTCCCTCCTTTTCGTTTCCTTTCTTCCCTTTCTTTTCCTTTCCTCCCTTTCTTTTCCTTTCTTTTCCTTTCCTTTCCTCCTTTTCATTTCATTTCATGCCCTCCTTTTCATTTCATTTCATTCCCTCCTTTTCATTTCATTTTGTTTCCTTTCCTTTCCTTTCCTTTCCTCTCCTTTCCTTTTTCTTTTCTTTTCTTTTCCTTCCCTTCCCTTTCCTCTCCTCTCCTCCTTTTTGTCTCCTTTCCTCCTTTTCCTTTCTTTCCCTTTCCTTCTTTTTCTCTTCCCTTCCTATTATTTGCATTCTCGATGGTTGTCTTTAAAAACTATGGGGGGGGGCACTGAGTTCACCTCTCCACTTTTATGCTCCTTGTTCCTTTTTCCTTTTATGCTGTGTCATGAGACTCAGTCTTGAGAGCAAATGATTTTACAAGCAGATCCAAGAGAAAGATCTGAGCATCATGTGTTAATGTGCCGCTCTAGACTTCTTTTGCTACTTACTTTCCAGCTCAGTCAAAGTCGTCCCCCTTGGAGCTGAGCCTCAGACGATGTAAGGAAAGGAGAACATTTGATGTTCTCTGCAAATCTATTTTCTTTTCTTTTCTTTTTTGGCCTGCTGGGGTTGACTTTTCCCAGTTTTATCCTTGCAGTCTCTGGAAGGGTCTTGAAATTTCTCAGTCTCATTGACTTGGACATCTATGTCTGAGTGAGTTACGCTCTTCATACCACTGAATTTGAACCTTGATTGGATTCCTTCAACTTCACTCAGAAAATTCCAGTGGCTTTTTCAGGAATCTAGGCATGGTGAAGCTGCCCTTGAGGATTCATTGATTCACTGAAGTCTGGCTAATAACGTTTACCCCTCCTCCTCCCGCAACTACTGTACAGCATTGGGGTATTAAGTATAGCAGCTTTTGTTGAGCATCAAGCAGAAACTGGTTGTTTTTTTTTAGATGCATTATGACAGTTCAGAGAGAAAGAAACTGGCTACAACACATCAGCCTTTCTAATTCCATCTTGTTTATCTAAACATTTTGAAAATGCTGGTGGTTAAAGTTGGGGAATATTGTATGATGCGCTTTTTATTCATTATGTGTTAAAAATCACTTGATGTTTTCCAAAAGATGCTTCCATTGTTATTCCCAGGTAGCTTGAACATTTATTTTACATTTCTCACCATGTTTTTTTTTTAAACTTACCTGATTGTTAGATATGTTGGCAGGAGCTACTGCTGGTATTGTGTCTTATTTTGGAGAATAAATGGCAAAGGGGTGATTAGAGTGTTGTTTTTGGAAAGTTACAAATAGACTGTCCAGGTGGACTTGAAATAGATTTTGAAATTAATTGAAAGAATACGTCCCAGGGGAAGTGGATGGTGTTTTGATTTGATACATACATACTGTCACGGTGTGATTATTGCCTGTTACATGTATATGCAGGGAGATGCATCCCTATTCAATATGATTGATATGTTCTTGTACGCATGTGTGCATTCCTTTCTCCGCTCTACCTTTCTTGCTCTGTCTTCCATTGAGAGAAGACACACTTTTATATTAGAGATGTAAACAAATGAGGATTTATTGTTTTTGTACCGAAATAAATATTTTACTTAGACTTTTAAACTGCGGTTTCATTTCTAATGTCTGATGTCCGGGAAAAGATCCAGCATCTCCTCTGTGAGATTAATTATCACCTCTGTCACATACATACATACATACATACATACATACCGGTACATACATACATACATACATACATACATGCATACATACATACACACTTTGAAGGTTAGGCAGTAGAGGGAGCAAGGATACAAAGATTACAATTAAAGGAGAAGAACGCCTATTCGACTTGTTAATTCAGAATACTTATAGCAAAGTAATTTAACATTAACACAAATCTACTGAAGAATATTTGTGAACAATGGATCCAGAAGCTAATTTTTAAAATGTCTCCCAACATAGACCAACTGTGTGTGGATGGAACAGGTTGCAAAAGATAGAATGGAAACAGATTTGAATGTGGATTTTAAAATGGCATGCCACATGAATGGTCTGGGGAAAAAAAGATGAAATGATGAATGAAACCAGCTGGCATCTTAATAATTAAAAGGAACCCCCAAATAACAAACGAAGATAATGACTTACTTATTTTTGAAAGTGCTGGTGTGAACAGACAAAGAAAAAAGAAAGAAAAACAAATTCTAGGACATTTTTGAAGGGATTAAAGGTCAAGATTGTTAAAAGTAAAGGGAAGGAATATAAAGTTGTCATATTTGATCCAGGTTAAAACAGATGTTGCTATTTCTGGTAACCCGTAATGGACCCTTGCAGACCAAGAAGAGAGTCAGTTCAAAATGACAAGATTTTAAAGATGGGTTTATAAAGCAAATATCACCCATTTTTCTACATTTGAGCAATGCCAGGTTGTGGGTTTATTTATTCTTAGCAATATGGTCTTTCTGCCCAAGAAAATCAATATCTGGACAAAGGCATTTACCAGTATAGGGAGAAAACTGAGATTCTCAGCTTTGTACGTGCTAAGTAGAGCAAGGAGCTTCTGAACTGACCCGCTTCCCACCTCCAAGAAAACCCACTTAAAAGCAACCCCAGTTTAGTGCCATGGGATAACTGCCTTGTAAAAATTGTGTGCCTTCTGGGACCTGGCACAAATCAATGCTGATGTAACCATGTTAGAAACTCAGCCAGACAGGAGCAAGCGTGATTTATCACATGAGTAGGCGGAAAAAAATATTGGAAAAATGGAGTGGCAAGGTACCATGTGGCTGAAGAGTCCTAGAAAGAGTGCTGGCAATTCACCAGGGTTTTGAATGCTTATTTGCGGTTCTCATTAATCTGCTCAATTACCCCGCTCAAACTGCTTGATGTGTGACTGTTGCTTCCAAGCACACACAGCCACAAAGGAGCAGAAGGTGTGTGCAATGAGCAAAAACGGATCGGCTGCCAAAGAAGAACTTCTAATACCTTTCCATGCTGGTAGCACTCAGTCCCACTCATTTCCCCTTTGTAGTAGAATACAGTAATCTCTACTTTCCATTTTGCATCACATTCTTTCAGCATCAGCCCAATTAGGGGAGAAGGGGTATAGCCATGGCATACACACAAGCTCAGAGAGACCTGGTTTACTATCCGGAGTCCAATTTAGCCTGAGATACGTACAAATTGATTAAGAGTGGAAATTGAGAGAAAATGGCAGGAACATTTGTGAGGTGGAGTGGAGTGGAGTGGAGTGGAGTGGAGTGGAAGAGTAGAGTAGAGTAGAGTAGAGTAAAGTAGAATAGAATAGAATAGAATAGAATAGAATAGAATAGAATAGAATAGAATAGAATAGAATAGAATAGAATAGAATAGAATAGAATAGAATAGAATAGAATAGCTTTATTTAGTCAAGTGTGATTAGACACACAGGGAATTGTCTTCAGTGCAGAAGCTCTTAGTGTACATGCAAACCAACAGCAACAGGAAGGAAGGAAGGAAGAAGGAGAGGAAGGAAGGAGAGGAAGGAGGAAGAAAGGAAGGGAGGGAGAATGGGAAAGAAGGGGGAGGGAAGGGGTATAGCCATGGCATACACACAAGCTCAGAGAGACCTGGTTTACTATCCGGAGTCCAATTTAGCCTGAGATACATACAAATTGATTAAGAGTGGAAATTGAGAGAAAATAGAATAGAATAGAATAGAATAGAATAGAATAGAATAGAATAGAATAGAATAGAATAGAATAGAATAGAATAGAATAGAATAGAATAGCTTTATTTAGCCAAGTGTGATAAGACACACAGGGAATTGTCTTCAGTGCAGAAGCTCTGAGTGTACATGCAAACCAACAGCAACAGGAAGGAAGAAAGAAGGAAGGAGATGAAGGAGGAAGAAATGGAGGGAGGAAGGGAGAGTGGGAAAGAAGAGGGAGGGAAGGGGCAGTGAAACAGGAAAGGGGAAAGGTTTTTTTCAGATGCTACTTTAATTTCTCACTTCAATATGACTAGGTGGCTCCCCTCCGTGTATAATTATTTGTTTTGATTTTCAGCTGATTTCCTTAGCCATCCATCTCTAACGAGCCTTCCCTAAATTGATTAGGTGATGCACCCTTCCTGAAATAATCACAGATTATTTCTAAAAGCTGCCAACATTTCGGTGACTTTCATTTCATTGGATTTAACGATTGCTGGGAAGCAGGCCGGGAGAGGAGGGAGTGGGGAGAGGGAAGGTGTGCATTACAGCAAGACACAATTGTTTTTGTCAGCCCGATCCTTTTAACTCCAGATCAATTAAGGCTTTATTCCCTAATTTCATTATTCCAGCCATCGGAGTGCTCATGCTAGCCACCAAGAACGCCACAGGTAAATAATGCTACCCAATTTAATTTAACTAATTGGAGTCTAGTGATCTAACATGCTTTTCATATCCTAATTCTTTGAGTAATCTTTGATATATATTTTTTGCATCTCACACCATTCTTGCAGTGGAAAAGGGCAGGCGAAAACACCCATTATATTTCAGATTCAATTATCAGCCAACATCTGCCTTTAACGGTGTGATTAGTATGCACAGGAATCACCTTCCCATCTTCCGTCATCTTTGACCTTGAGATTAATTCATCCGACTCTCCCCTATGTTCCTTATTATGCTAGGTGCAGGCCTGCCCAGTCAGAAACATTTTCACCTTTTCAACATTTCAACCAAAGATGGGTTTTTTTTTTCAAAAGGAGACCGGAATTTCTTTGTTTTTCCTTGAAGACGTTTCGCTTCTCATCCAAGGAGCTTCTTCAGTTCTGACTGAATGGTGGAGAACGGAAGGGTTTATATTCCTTGTAGTCATCTGGTCGTTAGGACTCTGAAGGTCCTTTGAGACGGGGTTTATCTGTGCCCTGAATCAGAGTGCAAACGAATGTGGAATCTTCTTGAAACTGCTAAAAGGATTGGAGAACATAAAGGAATATAAATCCTTCCATCCTCCATCATTCAGTCAGAACTGAAGAAACTGCTTGGATGAGAAGTGAAATGTCTTTGAGGAAAAACAAAGGAAGTCCAGTCGCCTTTTGAAAAAGCACCTTTGGGACAACCATGATCTGGATCAGGGGTCTCCAACCTTGGCAACTTTAAGACTTATGGATTTCAACTCCCAGAGTTCCTCAGCCAGCTTTGCTGGCTGAGGAATTCTGGGAGTTGAAGTCCACGTCTTAAAGTTGCCAAGGTTGGAGACCCCTGATCTGGATGACTGAGAATCTCCATAGACATTTAGCTACACAGAAAGAGAAGGAATCAAGGCTGTTCTTTCTCTGGTGATTTGTCTTTATCACTAATGCAATCACAGATGGAATCTGGGTGTAAAACCAAGATTGGTGAGACTGTAAATTGGCAACCCTTGTTCTGTCACAAGGCGTGTGTGTGTGTGTGTGTGTGTGTGTGTGTGTGTGTGTGTGTGTGTGTGTGTGTGTGTGTATGTGTGTGTTAGGATGAGAATAAAATCTCATAGAGGCGATGTTGGATCTTTACTTGGAATCCAGACATGTTAGAAATAAAACCGAGATTAAGTGTCTAGTAGAAAATATTTATTTCAGTACAAAAGCAATAAATCCTGAATAATTACATCTTTGCTAAGAAACACAACCATTCAGGTCAAGAGCCAAGGCAGAAGAAGTTAATGGTGGATTAGGAATGTAGACATGCGCAAAACATCATATCATGTGTTCTGCTTGTATTGGAATATACCATAATATTAGATAGGGGTGAATCACCCTGCATAGACATACAACTGACAATATTCACTACATGACAGTGTGTGTGTGTGTGTGTGTGTGTGTGTGTGTGTGTGTGTGTGTGTGTGTGTGTGTATGTGTATATGTGTATGTATTTATATATGCCATATCCTTCTGGGATTCGAACTTGGGCTGCTTGCCTGTTAGGCAAAAGGAAAAAACATTATATATGCATTTGTATGCTTTGGGATTCCAAATGGATGCATGGTAGATTGGATTTCATTGTTCCGAAGTTAGTCTCATAAGTCACCCGCAGCCATTAGAGATCAGGCAGCCTATACTGCACATTTGCTAAATAATAGCAAACTAATAATAAACGTCTGCAGGAGTTTCAAAATGCGGTGTTAGACATACCCCATGGGAGGGAAGAATCTGATCGTTCCAAATAGTTGGTGGTTACTGTTGAGGCTCTTACTCATTATGCCAAGAGGAGAACTTTTCCACACACAAAAAAAAAATGCAGTAGGCTCATTTAGCAGCATTTAATAGGTCTTCGGTTCTCAAATGCTTGAGCTGTCATCCAGTTGAAATGTTCCAACCCTTTTCTGTGCTTTCCTTTGAAGCGATAACCAAAAAAAAAACACCACCCAAACTCAGCCTTTCCTCAAAAAAGAGCTATTTGTTTATTCCCATATTTGACCTTGATTTTTCCATCTGTACCGATAGTCCCAAAGGGGCTTTTTCCAAAAGGCAAATGGACTTTCTTGGTTTTTTTTTCTGTGAAAATATTTTGCTTCTCACCCAAGGAGCTACCGAAGAAGTGAAGAAGTTTCTTGGATGAGAAGCAAAACAATTTCAAAGAAAAAAAAACCAAGAAAGTCCAGTTGCCTTTTGGAAAAAGCACCTTTGGGAGAACCATGACCTGGATGATGGAGAAGCCAATAGACATCTCTTCTGATACGGCTTCTTTTTAGCTCCAATGTGACCACATTGACTTTCATCTCTTAGTCACCTGACCTGACCCATTTCCTTAGTGCCAAGGGGTCAATTATTATTTGGGGATCTACTCAATGCCCCATTCTCCTATATTGAATTTTGTAGGGCTCCTGTAACATTTTTCATTCCATGAAGGTATCTGAAACCTGCCATGTTTTTGCTACAAAGGAATCAACGTTCAGAGAACAAGTCTTGCTTTTAGCAGAAATGTTTCTCATTCTTCATTTCTTAATTCTTTCTTAAGCTGTCTCCAAGGTTGACCTGATCTAAGGTTGTTGTTGTTGTTTTTTTTATCATCCAGTCTGATTCCTTCTCTTCTAAAACAGAAGAATATTGTATCTGTCTCCCTGGGACATTAGGAGTTTAAGTAATGTAATTAGTTTAAGTGCTCTGGGAATGAAGCACAATTCTAAACACAATGTATTATTACCGAAATGAGTGTATGACAATTTGGAGGTGGGGGAAAAAGGCATTTTCACCTTGCCTAACATTAGACTCCTATCATTAATGTGAGTCTGTAGAAAAGCAATTGCCCATTGTCTGAGCCGCTGGGGAGATTATGACTTTAAAAGCATAATGAAATATAAATATACAAATATAAAACGTAGGAAATCTTCTGGTGACAGCACCAAAGGGATGTTCTGTCCCACCAGCTTCCACCTCATCTTCAGAAGATCTTTAGACCATTGCAAGGATTCCGTAAAATTTCATTAGGTGTGCAGTTTTATTGAGTGCAGAGTGTTTGTTGATTAGTCAGTCAAAGCTGTTTGGTGGGGTGGTACCAGCAAAATTGCCTTAATTTTCCTAATTCCCTATCATTCTAATTATGACGTGCATGTGTAATAATTTCACATGCATGTAATTTGTTTCAATTCCCCCCCCCCAACATGGAGTACACTCAGGAGCGGGTTCCTAATTTTTTTACTACCAATCTGTGGGTGTGGCTTATTTTGTGGGTGTGGCTTGCCAGCCATGTGACTGTGGGCGTGGGCCTCGGGAGTTTGGCAGCAGCCGGAGAAGCGGGGGGGGATTGCCCACCCACAACACAGCCCCCCACAGTGGGAGCAGCAAGACCACGGCAGCGGTTCTTCTAGGAGGCTCCGTCTGGCCTGAATGCTTCTCCCCATTTGATGATCCTAGGCTCCTGCTGCCCGTTCCCCCTCCCCTCAGCAGCTCAAGAAGCCTCGAACATGCAAAAATGCCTGGGATCATCACCGCACGTTCATGGCTTCTCGGACTGCTGAAGGGAGGGGAATGGAAATAGCTCCTGCTGCCCATTCTTTCAGCGTCTCACGCGCTCCCTCAGCCATCCTCCCCTGCTTGGACTCACTGTGGGGTAGGAAGGCAGCGCATGCGCAGTGCCAGAAGCTCGGCTTCTGGGCATGCGCAAACAAAAATTTAAAAAAAAAATTTTTTTTAAAGATTTTTTAATGGCGGCACCCAGGCACCGGCAACCGACCGCACCAGTACTGTGATGTCAGCAGTGGGCCGCTACCGGTGCTATAGAGTGGACCGCACCGGTAGGAACCCACCACTGAGTACACTTGATGGAAGGGTTGAATTTTGAGAAATGGAAAGAAAAATGTCCCTCTGTATTCAAAGAACCCTTACGGTTCCTTATGACTTTGTGCGTTTGCGCAATACATGAAACCAAAACTGCCACAGAGCAGCTATGCCCACTTTGAACAAACTAGAGTTGGACTCTAGATCTCTGTCCTCAGAATTGATTCAGTTCTATGGAGGAATCGTTGAGTCTGTCATCTGCACCTCCATAACTGTCTGGTTTGGCTCTGCAACCAAACAGGACAGACACAGACTTCAACGGATAATTAGAACTGCAGAAAAAACAATTGCTACCAAACTGTCTTCCATTGAGGACCTGTATAATGCACGAGTCAAAAAGAGGGCTGTGAAAATATCTACAGACCCCTCACATCCTGGACATAAATTGTTTCAACTTCTACCCTCAAAAAGACGCTATAGGGCACTGCACACCAAAACAACTAGACACAAGGACAGTTTTTTCCCACATGCCATCGCTCTGCTAAAAAACTCATTCCCACAACACTGTCAAACTATTTACTAAGACTGCATTACTACTATTCTTCTCATCCTTCCTATTACCTATCTCCTTCTACTTACCATAACCTTGTTGCTTGTATCTTTACGATTTATATTGTTTTATTTAGTTTCCTAGTATGATTTGATTGCTTATTTAGTATCCTATGACTGTCACTAAGTGTTGTATCATATGATTCTTGATGAATGTATTTTGTTATGTACACTGAGAGCATATGCACCGGAGACAAATTCCTTGTGTGTCCAATCACACTTGGCCAATAAAGAATACTATTCTATTCTATTCTATTCTATTCTATTCTATTCTATTCTATTCTATTCTATTCTATTCTATTCTATATTCTATATTCTTCATTCTCTATTCTCTATTCTCTATTCTCTATTCTCTATTATTCTTTATTCTATACTATTCTATATTCTATATTCGATATTCGATATCCTATATCCTATATCCTATATCCTATATTCTATATTCTATATTCTTTATTCTTTATTCTAGATTCTAGATTCTAGATTCTTTATTCTATACTATTATATTATATTCTAGATTCTAGATTCTAGATTCTAGATTCTAGATTCTAGATTCTAGATTCTAGATTCTAGATTCTAGATTTTAGATTCTATTCTATTTGCTACTACTGTTAGTAGGGTGGTCCTGTTTTATATCATGTAGCCACTCTAAGAAATCCTGAACTTCCCACCCACCCTGCTCCTGAAGGAACCTAAAATTGAAATTCTAGTCCAGGCCAAAAGTCCTGACCAACATTATGTTTGTATCTATATACCTGATTTCTAGGAAGCCATCCTGAATCAATGCTTGCAAATACCTCTTAAGATGAATTTTAGGAAGGAGAGCAAAAGCTTGCATTTTATGTTTTGACGTTGTGTTATTGATTGTGGAGGAGGGAGCTGGTGCTTTTTACCTGAATGCGTTTTCAGTTTCCATGTCTGGCAGTGTCTGGTTACACAACATTCCTTAATGGCTTAGCTCCTGGTTTTCTCTGTGGTTGTGACCTCCTTCCTTTATCCTCCCAGCTTTCAGCATGGGGGGGGGGAGCCTTTCTCAATTTTTTTTAAAAAAGTGATCAATACCCCCCCGCTGCTGGCTGTCACTCATATTTGGCACACTTCTAAATTATTTAGTGGTCTCTCTTGAGCCATATAAAATTTCTATTGCATTTGTCAATTGCCTGATCAATAGTTCATTTTTCTTTCTCTCAAAGACGCACATGGTGTGTTGAACTTGGAAGACTAACTTCCTTTAAGAGAGAGAAGGGGTGGGGAAAAAAACACGGAAGGAACCAGAGTTAGCCACCAGTTTCAAGAAATACAGTTGCTCCTCCATATGTCACCAAAGTGAATTCCCTTATCTCAATGCGCACCACTTGGTATATTTTTTCTCTTCAGGATCCTCCATCCATCCGTCTGTGCTTTCTTATATTTTATTTTATTCTGCCTCTACGTTCCTGTGACCTTTTCACCCTCAACCGCAGAAGATGCTCACACCAGAGGACTCTTTTGAACATCCAGCACTAATGACATCTGACATTTAAGTCAACTTTAAAGAAATCTCTGCAAAGCCAGCCGCTAAAGCTTAGAGTCTCCTGG
>JALIGW010000050.1:7500-57500 GCA_023053685.1 Diadophis punctatus similis | reverse complement strand
TCAAGATGGCAACCACATGCACAGTGCCGGAAACTCGGCTTCTGCACATGCTCAGAAGAAAAATAAAATAAAAAATAAAATAAAATAAAATAAAAAAACAAAATAAAAAATAAAATTCAAAAACATTTTTTAAAAAAAGAAAGCCAAAAACAAGATGGCGACCGCATGCACAATGCCAGAAACTCGGCTTCTGGGCATGCTCACAAGAAAAAAAAATAAAAAATAAAAATAAATTCAAAAATTCAAAAAATTCAAAAAAAAGATGGTGGCGCCTACGTACCGACACCAACCGAACTGGTTCCGTGAGATCATCATGACATGGGCCGCACTGGTAGGAACCCACCACTGGTGCTAGGGACTTTATCTTATAGATTGTAAGAAAATTATTTATGAACTTGCTACTTACAAATTGAGATGGACAGAAGACAAATTTAAGAAGGGAGGGAGGGAGGGAAGGAGGGAGGGAGGGAGGAAGGAAAACATGGAGGGAGGGAAGGGAAGGGAAGGGGAGGGAGGGAGGAAATAAATTATGACTCTCCCCTTATATCTTCTCTGTTGGCCACCGAGAATCACCTAGTTAGTAAGTGGCTTTATAAATTTTACAATCAATCAGTTGAGGATGGAAGACATTGGACCAATGTTTTGGCAGGACTGGAACCTTGCAGCAGGTCCAGAGACTAGAATTAAGAAGCTCTACCTTCTACAGGCTAGCCCTGTGTTTGAAAGGTTGTCAAAACAAGGCCCTCTTTTGGAAGACATTATTGCAAAACAGGAGCTCCTAGAGCACTCCATTCAAAAAAAAAAGGTCAGGAGGTCAATCTATGTCTGTCCACTCTGTAATATAAAGCCCAGAGATATTGATGTAGTGCAAAAAAGGTAATGCTTCTGAGGTGTCCAATTTGTAGCCACCCTTACCGATCAATAGAACTTGGCTTGGCTCCATTGGTGTCGAGTGGCCAAACTTCTAGCATCCATAAATCCGTCAAGCTTCTCTGATTTATGCCGCATGAGGACCTTGTCGGTCTTCTGCACTGCAAGGTGATTTAGCCAACTGCTGACCCATCAGCCACATGGCTTTTAGCTTTGATTCTTTCCACCTTGTTCTGTATTTTTGCAGAGCAGCTGTTAAATGACTAATTATAATGAACTTCGAACCCCGGTGCTTTCTTGTGAATTGTGTTGAGGAGATGATGAAGCGGTAGGCATGGAAACCCAGCTTAGCTTTTCCACTCTGAGTTGCTAGAGCCACATTGGCTGATCACTTTAATTGCAAAAAGGGTCCAAAAGAAAATGAAGGTGGCCTTCAATAGTTTGTTCTGACCTAGGCTTCCTGATAAAATAATACAGCACAAACAGAATCCCAAAAACCTCTTTTTATTTTAACTGCTGTGAATTATTTTCATTCCCAGCCGTAATAAGTCTCAAAGAATATTAATGAGTCCGACAACAGTCTTTCGGAAGAAGGCCGATAAGCACACGAACCTTGATCTTTCTTGACAAGCTGCCAAAGACCAATTAGCAAGGAGCTTGGCAAGGCCAAACTGAAACACGGAGTCAGAACTACAATGCTGAGACACGAATTGAACAAAGTTGCTTCCTGCAATGAGCACATCCATTTGCTCCACTTTTATAGCCTATGGGAGGGGCCAATCATCTCCAAACTTACTCCCGAGTTCAGTTTTCCTCCATAACTTTTCTTGCCTTCTGGCAGCTCTGCGCATGCATGCATTGAGAACAGACTCCCCCTGTTCCTCTGCCTCACTCATGTCAGCCTCTAGAGGCTCTGGAGTCAGCACAGACCTCCCAGATGGCCCGGGCTGGATCCCTGCCTCTGGCACCAAGCCTTCTCCACACTCCAGGCCTGGCCCATGTTCCTCCCCAGCCTCCTCATTGTCCGACTCTGCTGCCAGCTCTGCAGGCCTCTGGCGGACCACAATATAATTATTCTGTCTTCTGGGTGTATCACACCCAGAGATTCATGTGAATCTACAGTATTATATGCTGAAAGGAGTTTATGATGGCAAGCCTCTGGTAGAGAAGTACATATTAAATAATGTACAAGGTCAAAGCACTGAGAGAATTTAGGTAATACCAACAGAAGAGATTATCTGTAGCTCAGGGATGAACTGGAAAGTCCTTGGTGCTCTCTGAGCTTGGATGTTTGCATGCAAAAGTTTCATTACCCAACTATGTAACATCATCAGAGCTGCTGTGCATGGGGATTTGCTCCTTGTTTATATACAATTGCTTGCCCTGCCATTTAGGGGTGGGATTCACATAATTTTTCTACCGGTTCGCCCAGCAGCACCAAAAATGTGAGCGGTCAGTGAACGGCGGGGCCAGGAGGGCGTGGCCAACCAGAGGTGGCATTTGCTGGTTCTCCGAACTGATCAAAATGGCCATTACTGGTTCGCCTGAACCGGTCCGAACCGGCTGAATACCACCTCTGCTGCCATTGTTGGTGGGGCATGTAGCTTTTCTCCTGATAGTTCCTTGTTTAGGGTATTGTTTTCTGCTAGATTTTTGTCTGGTGTTAATCTCTGCTTATCTGGGTGTTACCAGACAACAATCTAGGACAACCAGACAACAATCTAGGAACTGGGAGAAAAGCGAGATGAAAAGGTGGGGAAACATCATTCCCTCCCAGCTGCCTACTGCTTTTGAAGGAATTCTGGGTAATTCAGTCCCAACACATCTGGAAGGTGCCAGTCAGAAGAAGACCCAAAGGTGATTTTTCAAAAGGCAACTGGACTTTCTTGTTTTTCCTTGAAGATGTTTGGCTTCTCATCCAAGAAGCTTCTTCAATTCTGACTCAACTGTGTCAAGAATTGAATAAGCATCTTAGATGAAAAGCAAGATGTCTTCAAGAAAAAACAAAGTCCAGTTGCCTGTTGAAAAAGCACCTTTGGGATAACTATGACCTGGATGACTGAGAACCTCCATAGACAGTCAGAAGAAGGCCGCTCTAAGAAAATCCGTCATGGATGGTCCTTGTTTACTTTGGCAACTGAAGTCCAAAACAAAGAGGTAGTTTGCCATCATCTCACATATTCCCATCTTTTCCCCCTCTTCTCCAGGGGGTTCCAAGTCAAGAACGATCATTCTTGCACGAATTAATCATTTGCAAGCTTTTGAAATTCAATCAATGCATATATCTACAAGACTGTATATGACAGACTCCGGTTTAGGATATCTGAGAACGTTAGCTTGTATTCCTCTTGTATTCTAATTCTCTTTATTTTATTTTATTTTATTTGGAGGTTCTTCTATGCCGCCCTAGTCCCTAAGGACTCAGGGCGGCATACAACATTTTAAAGAACAGCAACCAATAAAATCATTTAAAAGACAGTTTTTAAAAAGTTAAAAAAGGGCATGCAACAACATACATACATGGGGGAGACCTCAGGATGTAAAGTTGCCTCAGACCCCTGCCTGCAGGAAGAGCCATGTCTTAATGGCTTTTCGGAAGGCCAGCAGGGTGAGGATAATTCGGATCTCTGGGGGGAGTTGGTTCCAGAGAGCAGGAGCCCCCACAGAGAAGGCCCTCCCCCTAGGCCCCGCCAGTCGGCATTGTTTGGCTGACGGGACCTGGAGGAGACCCACTCTGTGGGACCTAACCGGTCAAAGGGAAGTATGAGGCAGAATGCGGTCCTGGAGATAGCCTGGTCCTAAGCCATGTAGGGCTTTAAAGATGATGATCAACACCTTGGATTGTACCTGGAGACCAATACAACTGGCGGAGTATGGGTGTTACGCGGGTGTATCTTGAAACACCCACCACAGCATGCGCAGCCGCATTTTGCAACAGTTGGAGTCTCCGAATGCTCTCCTTTCTCCTTCTCTCTCTCTCTGTCTCTCTCTCTCTCTCCCTCCCTGGAAAGATACGTCCCAGTGAAACACAACAATGCATACCAATTAATACACAAATATGGCAGGTTTTCTAAAGGGGGCCTAGCATCTTTTACCCACAGCGCATAAAAAATGAGCTGTATGGCGTTGCATAAAGGACGATGCACAATTGTTTTCTTTCCAACAAATGTTTAAAATATTTATTGGGGAAGCCATACGGAGGAGACGAATTCTAAGGGAGGATGAAACCCGTTTAGAAAGGGAATATATAGAGAAAACACATTAAGGAAGCTCTTCAGAATCTCCGCACCCCTTTCCCCCCCCTCCAAACTCCCCCAGTCTTCAAGCTCTCCAGAGGCAACTTCTTCCTTTGATCATTGCAGATCTATACTGACATGTCCCAGTCCAACTTTTGCTCTCTAATATTCCACAGCTCAGAGCTCGCTGCAATAGATACTTGTATTAGCTCTCCGGATGAAGAATTGCTCCCTGTTTCTCGGAGACCAAGGCTGTATTGCCACTATCGGTGAAAGGTTGTGCTTTGTGGCAGGGGTGGATTACCTAAGACGGGGTTTATGATTTTGCAAGAGGAAGTCTCTCCGTTGTTCTTTAGAACAAATGTTCTTTAATGGTTCTTTAGAACCAATAACCAGTGGAACCGCTTGCCTCCAGAAGTTGTTGGTGCTCCATCACTGGAGGTTTTCAAGAAGAGATCGGACAGCCATTGGTCCGGAAT
The DNA here is from genome assembly GCA_023053685.1 of Diadophis punctatus similis. Classification (NCBI taxonomy): domain Eukaryota; kingdom Metazoa; phylum Chordata; class Lepidosauria; order Squamata; family Dipsadidae; genus Diadophis; species Diadophis punctatus. The sequence continues at coordinate 52,915 of JALIGW010000050.1, read as the reverse complement.
GGTATAGGGTCTCCTGCTTGAGCAGGAAGTTGGACTAGAAGACCTATAGGGTCTCCTTCTCCTTCTCCTCCTCTTCTTCTCCTTCTCCTTCTCCTCCTCCTCTTCTTCATCTCCTTCTCCTCCTCCTCCTCCTCCTCCTCCTCCTCCTCCTCCTCCTCCTCCTCCTCCTCCTCCTCCTCCTCCTCCTCCTCCTCCTCCTCCTCCTCCTCCTCCTCCTCCTTCTTCTTCTTCTTCTTCTTCTTCTTCTTCTTCTTCTTCTTCTTCTTCTTCTTCTTCTTCTTCTTCTTCTTCTTCTTCTTCTGTTAGCCTGTTAACCTGTTAGCCTGTTATTCTGTTCTTGGTGTCTATGTGCATGGCTGGGACTAGGAGAATCTTGGCAAGTGTAGAGAGTTTTTGTTTTACACACACACACACACACACACACACACACCACAGAGAAACATATACATGGCCAAAGACTCCCAACAGGAGCTCAGGAACAAGGTCAGATTTCTCCATCCGGAAGAGTGCAAGGCCAGGAGCAGCTAAGATATTGTGAGGAACCCTCCACAAGAGCCTCTGGTAAAGGACCCAAGACACAGGCCACCCATCGGTGTGAGAAGAGGGATTTGATTTCTCCCCTACCCCGCATCAATCTGACCTTCTCTTTTTCTTCTTCCTTTGGGGGATTTCGATTTCGCATGTCAAGTAAAAGCATTTCTGAAAAATGCACGACCGGCCAAGAGCGCATGCGATACCTCCAAGCCCTAAAACCTGAGAAGAGCTCTGGAGTCTGAATATACTACTCTGTCTGAACAATAGAGAGAAACCTTTCCTGGGGGAGGGTGTCGGGGGCGTTTGAGGGAAATTGTAGAGATTATTTGCTTGATGGGATTCCATAAGAGTCTAAATGTCTTTCCAGCAGCAACAAGCCCCTCCTGTGAAGAGCAGCACTTCAAAATGTCAAGCTTTCAAGTGGGAAAAAGCATTGTTCAGTTATACACACATTCAGGAAGATTTTTTTTTTTAAAAAAGCAACGTTTAGGTGTGCACTCAAATTACAAGTTTATAGAGCTATTCAGAGCCAAAACCAGAAAGCTGCGGTCTCAAGGGTTCTGACACTTTCAAAAGACATTCCAGGTTTCTGTTAGGAAGAGGGTTTAACGTGTTTCCAGAGAGACTGTCTTGCTCTGTTTGTCTTGAAAAGAAGGCTGGCCTCGGTGAGTTGACGCTGAATGCTTATGTCCCCATAGCTTCAACATTGCAATGCCCTAGAACAACAAAAGACAAAAGCCATACATTATATCACATTTGGGTTTGCCTTTCCTGCTTTCTCTGGAAGGTTCAAGTACAAGTAACTCTTTGAAGTCACCCATAAATGAACATTTATTAAACCAGGGATGGGAAAAAGAGTGGTTGTCTAGGTTGTTAGGCTACCCATGTTCTCTTCTTTGGCCATGAACAATGTCCAGAGGAGCTGAAGTTCAATGTCCTGTAAAAAGCTGTAGGTTCCTCATTCCTGAAGAATTAAGGACCTACCTCCTAGCTCAAAGTCCTGTGTGTGGTTGGAGCTTCAAGGTCACCCAACAAAGAAGTCAGCTCTATGTTCTAACTAATCAACAATTCAGGCTATATTTTATTTGGAAACCACTTCTGGACTTTGTGCATGAGGTGGAAAAAAATGAAACTTTGATTTTGGGTTTTACTGATTAGATAGATTTGTTGATATAGAAATGGCTAGTTTATAAGGTAAATGTTCCCCCGCACATGTGTGCTAGTCGTTGCCGACTCTAGGGAGTGGTGCTCATCTCTGTTTCAAAGCCGAAGAGCCAGCGCTGTCCGAAGACGTCTCCGTGGTCATGTGGCCGGCATGACTAAACGCCGAAGGCGCATGGAGCACTGTTACCTTCCCACCAAAGGTGGTCCCTATTTTTCTACTTGTATTTTTTTACATGCTTTCAAACTGCTAGGTTGGCAGAAGCTGGGGCAAGTAACGGGAGCTCACTCCGTTAGGCGCCACTAGGGATCCAAACCACCGAACTGCCGACCTTTCTGATCGACAAGCTCAGCGTCTTAGCCACTGAGCCACCATGTCCCTTGGCTAGTTTATACTACTATGTAAAAGTAAAAGGTTGAGGTTGGATGTTACTATCTTATTTTACTGCACCAAAGGGAGTCAGAAGTCAATGTATTTTCCTTCCTTTTCCCTTATTTTCTGCACTCTTCCCTTCCCCTTTCCCTCCCCTGTTTTTCCTACTATTTGTTTTTGTATTTTTTTTGCATGTTTTATTATAAACAAATTAAAAACAACAATTTGGGCTCTATTTCAAGCTGATGTATTTGTATTTCTGCCAACCTTTCAAGGTGGACCAGAGTAGAAAACCAAAGTTATCAATTCTATTTTTATTACAAGGTTTAGACCAGTGTTTCTCAACCTTGGCAGTTTGAAGATGTGTGGACTTCAACTCCCAGAATTCCCCAGCCAGCGTTGCTGGCTGTGGAATTCTGGGAGTTGAAGTCCATACATCTTCAAACTGCCAAGGTTGAGAAACACTGGTTTAGACAGAGTAACAGAATCTTGCAGTTCTAAATACACTTTCTTTCTCTCTTCTTTTATCCGCATAAGAACTAAGGAGGATCCTGTCTGAGATACTTTCTCAGATTACATTTCTGCTCCAGATTCAGGTTTCTTTTATCCGACTGTTGTCTTGGTTATGTCTCTTTCTCCTGTTCCTTCGTCCCATTGCAACTACAAAGGTGCCAAACCGTATCTCCTCCAAAGCCAATTTCTGCTTTTGTTTTTGGTGGAACTGGGCGACTATATACGTTATTTATTATTATTATTATTATTATTATTATTATTATTATTATTATTATTATTATTATTATTATTATTATTATTATTATTATTATTATTATTATTATTATTATTATTATATTTTTATTTTTATTTTTATTTTTATTTTTATTTTTATTTTTATTTTTATTTTTATTTTTATTTTTATTTTTATTTATTTATTTATTTATTTTTTTATTTTTATTTTTATTTTTATTTTTATTTTTATTTATTTATTTATTTATTTATTTATTTATTTATTTATTTATTTATTTATTTATTTATTTATTTATTTATTTATTTATTTATTTATTTATTATTTGGTTCTTCTATGCCGCCCTACTTCCGAGGGACTCAGGGCGGCGTACAACATTGTGCAAGAACACTAAACACTAAACACGATTAAAAACAATTTTAAAAGATTAAAAAAGTTAAAAGGAAGTTAAAAGGAAGTTCCTTCAAGAAAATCAAAGGCTCCTGGGAGATGACAGAAGGCAGCTGACCCAAAATGAGTGTTTGTGGCCTGGCATCTGTTGACATAGACCAGTGTCGCATTGTCTGCATTCTTGCTATTCTGATTTATCAACACACCATGTCAACCTCCTGTGAAAGCCCAACAGCTTGTAACTGCTTTGACTGATATCCCAATTAAACAGGAGCATGGATAGTAGATTCTTCAAAAAAAGAAAGATTTGTCCTTTGTTTAGAAAACCAGTAGGAAATACTGAATGGATAGATAGACCAGAATTGTACCCCTTTTGGGGGGAGGGAGTGTCAGATCTTCTAACAAATCAAATAACCAAGATAAACAAGATAAGTCAGAGAACATTGACCCCACAGTCCTCCTCCTCCTCCTCCTCCTCCTCCTCCTCCTCCTCCTCCTCCTCCTCTCCACAAATCCCATTCTCTTCTACTACTAATGATGTTACCTAGTTAGGTCATACAACATCTGCAAGAAAACAACTAAGCTCATCAAACAGCCAACAGTTCAATCCTGAACTACCAACTATTCTCTTCTATTGAGACCTTCTACTAAACCTGCTCAGAAGTACATACACAATATATTAACCCTCTGCTCATTAGGTCCAAAGCATGATTCAAATTTTTAACTAATCATCTATATCTTGTCTGTACAGTAATACAATTATCATATGATGAAGGAAGGAAGGAAGGAAGGAAGGAAGGAAGGAAGGAAGGAAGGAAGGAAGGAAGGAAGGAAGGAAGGAAGATCAGAGGAAAGAAGAAGAGAAAAAGAAATTGGGGAGGGAGGGAGGGAGGGAGGAAAGGAAGGAAGGAAGGAAGGTCAGAGGAAAGAAGAAGAGAAAAAGAAATTGGGGAGGGAGGGAGGGAGGGAGGAAAGGAAGGAAGGAAGGAAGGTCAGAGGAAAGAAGAAGAGAAAAAGAAATTGGGAAGGAGGGAGGGAGGGAGGGAGGGAGGGAGGGAGGGAGGGAGGGAGGGAGGGAGGAAGGAAGGAAGGAAGGAAGGAAGGAAGGAAGGAAGGAAGGAAGGAAGGAAGGAAGATCAGAGGAAAGAAGAAGAGAAAAAGAAATTGGGGAGGGAGGGAGGGAGGAAAGGAAGGAAGGAAGGAAGGTCAGAGGAAAGAAGAAGAGAAAAAGAAATTGGGAAGGAGGGAGGGAGGGAGGGAGGGAGGGAGGAAGGAAGGAAGGAAGGAAGGAAGGAAGGAAGGAAGGAAGGAAGGAAGGAAGGAAGGAAGGAAGGAAGGAAGGAAGGAAGTTGTAACTGGGTTCCAGAGTTAACTAGTTAGCTGTGCTGAAAATGGTATTAACTAACCAGTAGGGGGAGACTTTAGGCAGTCCAGCACACTATCAGTTTGACTGCTGTAAATAAAATATTATTTACACTGTTAGTAAACTGCCATAAGTTATTCTTAGGGTTATGAAAATGGCTTTTCCCTACTCAACATTCACTGCAGGGATTCTGCTGCATTCCACAATTATGTTCCCCCTAGGTCCATTAAACTCTCCTTTACTGTGTAATATGATTATATGGTCTGTTGGTCTGCAGGAGTCTCCAGAGACCCAGGCATCATAGCCAGGTGACTCAATGCAACATTGGAGATTCAGAAAAGAACACGTGGGCAAGATTTTATTTATTTTATTTATTTATTAAACGCTCTTATAGGCCGCCCAATCCCATGGGACTCAGGGCGGCGTACAAGATCAAAGCTAGGCAGAATGGATGGGTGTAACGTTGAAAGGTTTTACAAGTTGTGTTGCTATACTTGGGGTGTAGAGAATTCTTCCTCTGTTGCCAAACCATAATCAAAAGGCTCTCTAACCCTAGAAAAGATGGAAATACATGTCTCTTTTGATATCCATCTAAAGAAGGTAGGCTCACCTCATCCTGATCATTCGTGAATAATAGATCTTCTCCTTCTCCTTCTCCTTCTCCTTCTCCTTCTCCTTCTCCTTCTCCTTCTCCTTCTCCTTCTCCTTCTCCTTCTCCTTCTCCTTCTCCTTCTTCTCCTTCTCCTTCTCCTTCTCCTTCTCCTTCTCCTTCTCCTTCTCCTCAGCCCATCAAGTTCTGGAAGACAGCTATGATGTCTCCCCTCATCCGTGTCTTTGATAAGCTAGACATACCTAGTTCCCTCAACTGTTCATCACACAATTTAGTCTCCATGCCCTTTGTCATCTTTGTTGCTCTTCTCTGCACACTTTTGAAGGCTTCAACATCTTTTTTCTATCATGGTGCTAAAAAAACCCACTATAAAACATCTTATTCTGCCAGCAAACGCCTAAAGTTCCTGTTCTTATGATGCATTCCTGCAGCCGTCTCTTTAAATACAGTCCTTGACTTATGACCACAATTGAGCCCAAAGGTTCTGTTGCTAAGTGAGACAATGGTTAAGTGAGTTTTCCCCCATTTCACGGCCTCTCTTGCCACAATTGTTAAGTTAATGACTGTAGTTATTCAATTGGTAACACGGTTGTTAAGTGAATCTGGCATCCCCGTTGACTTGGCTTGTCAGAAGGTCACAAAAGGGGATCACACGACCGCCGTCATAAATATGAGTCCGATGCCAAGCATCTGAATTTTGATCATGTGACCATGGGGATGCTGCAATGGTCATAAGTTTGAAACAAACAGTCATAAGTCACTTTTCCCAGTGTTGCCGAAACTGTGAAGAGTCACTAAGTGAACCATCGTAAGTCGAGAACTACCTGTAATTTCTCTTTCTGCAACTATATCATCAGCACATTGGGTTTCTCCTCCATCCTTGCTGCTTTTAAAGAAATGCACCAGTGGTAGAGCTCCCGATAACTTCCTTCAAGGAATGGGAGAAGGATCGGGACAAGTTTGTACAAAGTTTGCTTTCATTTAAATTTTGAAAGATTGACTTGTACCAGCCGGAGCCAGGAGAAAAGAGTTTAATCAGTGTTGTTTAACTAATTGCCAATTATCTCTAAGCAGAATGGTAATTTCCAGCAGCTGAGTACAAAGCAAGGTTATATTCAATTTCTACTTTGGTGTTGCCAAATTGGGTAGACAGAGACTTGTGGAAGCATCTTGGCACCATACTTGTGATTCTTTTTTTTTATTTTTAAAGAAGTTATTATGGGTCTTTGGAAAAGGGAGAGAGGGTGGGTGCAGTGAAAATTGGGCACTGTGGGGGTTGTTGTTGTTTTTTCATTCGTTCACAGAATATACTTATAGAAGTTGAAGAGCGACATAAGACAGTCCAGTATTGACAAATACCTGTGCATAGACTCATAGAATTTAGATTTATTATCAGAGTTGGAAGGGACCTTGTAGGTCATCTAGTCCAACCCCCTGCTCAAGCAGGAGTTCCTACACCATTTGAGACAGATGGCAGTCCAGTCTCCCCTTGAAGGTTGCAAGTGTTGGGGCTCTCACAACCTCCGCTGGCAAGCTGTTCCACTGGTTGACCGCTCTCACCGTCAGAAAGTTTCTCCTCACTTCCAGGTTGAATCTCTCCTTGGTCAGCTTCCATCCGTTATTCCTTGTTTGGCTTTCTGGTGCCATAGAGAACAGCCTGACCTCCTCCTCTCTGTGGCATCCCCTCAAGAATTAATTGATGATGGTCACTTGCTTCCTGAGATTGCTTCCTTTTTAATTTCCCCAAGGGTGAATGACATATTCTTCTGTTGCAGCTCTTGACTTTGTAAGAAGTGCAAAGCTGTCTCTACTGGCTGGCCAGGGATCCCCCCCAATAGGGGGCGCTCTTTGCTGGGGCGGTTGATGAGGTAGAGAGAAGATCATCACCTCTGTGTGTCCCCGATCTCTTTTTTTTTTTTAGTTTTTAATCTTTCCTAATTTTTAATTGTTTTGCATTATCATCTTATTACGCTGTAAATAGTCGTAACAGTGAGGAGGTGGCATATAAATTTAACAGTTAAATAAAATGTTTATATATGTACATGTTCTATGAACTAAGGTTCTTGGCTAAGATACTTCTATCCAGACATTTCATATTACCTTATTCATATGAATTTATTTTATGAGATCTAACAGTTTTGGAAGTCAACAGTTTAGGCCAGAGGCGACCAACCTTGGCAACTTTAAGACCTGTGGACTTCAACGTCATGGCTGGCTGGGGAATTCTGGGAGTTGAAGTCCAAAAGTCTTAAAGTTGTCAATGTTGGGCATTTCTGGTTTAGGGGAAGTTTGACTGTTTATTGATGTGAATTGATGGGTTGTCATAGTCAAAGAATCAAACCTTTATATCAGGGGTCCCCAAACTTGGCAACTTTAAGACTTGTGGACTTCAACTCCCAGAATTCTCCAGCCAGCTGGCTGGAGAATTCTGGGAGTTGAAGTCCACAAGTCTTAAAGTTGCCAAGTTTGGGGACCCCTGCTTTATATCTTCATAAGGTAATAACCTATTCAGAAGATCCATATGGTCCGTAGGTCAATCCTGGTACCAGCTTGAGACCTTCTCAAGGTTGGCTACCCAACTTCATTCAAGAGCTTCATTCAAAGAAGTACACAATACCAGATCCAGAAGCATGGTTCAAATGAAAATAAGTTGAGTACAAATTAAATTGCTTTGCTATTTATGCCCCATAAAAGTGGTCGATGGCTCTCTTCTATTACAATTTAGAATTAAGTTTGGAGCCTTCAGATCTTCCTGGCTACCAATGAACTAAATCACCAGTGATGGTCCCATGGAAATACGATTCCCCCTTTCATTTTTCATGCCTTCCTGGGACTTAAAAGCACTCAGAGACATGAATTTTGGCAACTCTTCTGGCTGAATCATGGTTGAAACATCCATTGGAGAAATCTGACGCAGTCAGAAATCCTTCCGCTAAATTGTTTAACAAGCAGCAATTCTCTTGCAGAACGCCCGTTTAAAAACCCCTCTTGCCTATTCAAATGTGAATGTTGTTGCAGAAGCAAAATGTAATAGTTGAAAATGTCACTTCCATCCTGTCTCCCACTAACCCAGCCTTTTTTTTTCCAGCAGGCATCCTGACATCAGTTTTGTGCTGTAGGGTATATCTGTCTCATTGAGGCATGCTGTAACAACTCACGTTTCGCCTTGTTTTGTCTGTTAACATTGTAGACCATGTTTCTAGGCTGATAATAGTCAAAGGTTTAATTTTTTAAATTATTTTTTAAAAAGGGGGGACTCAAATATGAGTTTATATATAATGTCAGATTTTGTTAAGCGCCAGGGAAGATTTTCAGTGCCAATTTATGATTTAAACGTCCCTCCTGGCTGTGTCTCCTTGGAACAGGCAAAGCTACAGATCACTATGAACGTTAATCTTCTTATATTTTCAGGTATTAGATTCTGTTTGATGTTACCAAACATGTTGACTCCTATCTCAGTTGAGTGCGCAATCCAGACGTTGTTAGCATTAATCATGTTTTGTCTAGATGCTTTTGCTTGCAAAACCCTATTTCTCTGATCTGCTTTATTTCCCCATCTTCTATTTGAGGTGAGATATGAACGTCCCATTTCAAGCTTTGGACGTTAGGTTATAGTTAAGGGGCCTCCAATCTTAGCAATCTTTAAGACATGTGGACTTCAACTCCCAGAATTCCCCAACCAGACTGGATGGCTAAGGAATGGTGCCTACCGTTCCTGTCCTAATGTTCACATATATTCTTACCTCTTTTTACTCTTATTCATGCTTGTACTATTACATATATATTCAATCATGTTTACTGTTTATACTTTGTTTATAATCTTATATGCTTGACAAATAAACAAATACAAATACAAATACAAAATACAAATTTTGGGAGTAGAAGTCCACAAGTCTTAAAGATTGCGAAGATTGGAGGCCCCTGTTATAGATCTATATACTTATTTTATTTTATTTTATTTTATTTTATTATTTTATTTTATTTTATTTTATTTTATTTTATTATTTTATTTTATTTTATTTTATTTTATTTTATTTTATTTTATTTTATTTTATTTTATTTTATTTTATTTTATTTTATTTTATTATTTTATTTTATTTTATTTTATTTTATTTTATTTTATTTTATTTTATTTTATTTTATTTTATTATTTTATTTTATTATTTTATTTTATTTTATTTTATTTTATTTTATTTTATTTTATTATTTTATTTTATTTTATTTTATTTTATTTTATTTTATTTTATTTTATTTATTTATTTATTATTTATTATTTATTTATTTATTTATTTTTGTCAAGCATGTGTTAGATAACAGATATAAGTATAAACATGATTATGAATACATAAATGGATACAAATAAAAGGGAATATTAGGACAGGGAGGGTAGGCATGCTGGTGCGCTTATGCACGCCCCTTAAAGACCTGTTAGGAATGGGGTGAGGTTGACAGTAGACAGTCTAAGGTTAAAGTTTTGGGGGTTTGGGTTTGAAATGGTTCCTATACCATTTCAGATAAACGGTTGTCCACTCTCTTCTTAAAAACTCCAGTGATGGAGCATTTACAGCTTCCAAAGATAAGTGGTTCTACTGATTAATTGTTCTCACTGTCAGGAAATTTCTCCTTAGTTCTACCCTGGAACTAGTTCTATCTTTAATGATATTCCTGGAGGACATGACCAGGCTGAGCCCGAGGGAGGGGTCAAATGTGTCATAAGTCACGGGTCCCTACACATCTGCAAGAGATCTAAGTCCAGCCCTCCTTGAATGCCTCTCTCGCTTTGACCCTTGACCGTTGGTAGGTCAGATTCTTGTAGAGAGCTTAAGCTTGCAATAAATCTTTACACTCATTTGAACTGTCTGAATCTCCTGATTTCCCCAGCGCTTGACAATTCCACCCGTTATTTCTTATCCTGCCCTCGGGTACTTTGGAGACATCCCAAATGTCATAAGGGAATGTCTCCCAAAAGGATGGAGAGATAGGGCCACTCATGGAGGCTACAAAGGCTTAAAAAGATGTGCAAATAAATTGCAAATAAATTCAAAGCCTTTCTTGAAATGAGCAACAACACAGAAGCCATGTCTATAGGGGAAGAACATTTGGGGGGAAAACAGGAAGATTAATTCCAGAGGTATATTAAACAATTCTCTCTAGTATCACTAGGTTAGATGTTTAGAAACTGGACAACTATTTCACATTTGAATGGCAGCCATGGCTTATTTGTAACAGCCTCTATTTTAGGGTATCTCTGCTTTTGGTGTGAATGGTATATTAGACATGGATTTATATAGCCCATACCAGGGGTGGGATTCAGCAGGTTCAGACCAGGTCAGGCAAATCGGATGTTAATTTTACATCTGGTTCATTGAACCAGTAGTTGCAAGGACTGGCTGACCCCGCACACCCCGCCCCGCCACTCTCAGGAGTCTCCACGCAGCCCATTTTGGATACAAGGTAAGTGCAGGGCTCGCACAGACGCTCTGGGAGGGCGAAAAATGGACCTACCGGAAGTACTGGAAATCCAGAAACGGGCCCGTTTCCGGCCTCCGGAGGGTCTCCGGAGCCCGGAGGAAGTAGTTTCCGCCCTCCTGGAGGCTGGAGGAAAGACTGGGGGGGGCGAAAACGCCCCCCACCCCCACCATGGTGCAGGAGGCCAAGTAGGACACGCCCCCTTGACCATGTCCACCAAGCAACCGGGCAGAGAACCGGTTGCTAAAAATTTTCAATCCCACCCCTGGCCCATACCACTATTTTCCACTCTCTGTCTCCCAGGCCAAATTCAGCTGTTCCTCAGCACAGCTTTGTGAGGTAAACAAGAATAATCGATCCAAGCCAAGCTTTGTAATGTGATGCAGAATTAAACATGAGGGAACGTAATGGTCCCACTGCCTTGACAGTTCCCAACCTGAGAGATAAATCTTCTCCGAGTTCATAAAATTGTGTTTTTGTTTACTTTCAAGTTCTATGCTCCTACTTCCAACTTGGATATATGTACTTACATTCTCCCGTGTTAATTAGCAAGAGGCATGCTTTAAGCCCTAATCTCTCTTCCAAGGAACTTGGCTTAAAAAACCTTTCTCCTCAATTACTTGATTATGGCTGAGGACTGCTAATTAACAAGCGAATGTAAATAGCAATAAATTATGCTCAATTTTGATGTTTTCCATTTAGCAGAGTATTATGTTGCAAATGATATAGTGCATGCTTTAAGATCTCATTAATTTTGATGCAATAATGGAGAAGAATCCCTAAAGGAGCTTTTTAAGGTCTCCAGTAGGAAAAGTATTAACTCAACAGTTGTGATTTAAGCTGTAAGCTCTGCTGACGCAGGCATTTGCTGGCCATGATTGATGTCTGTAATTGATTGACAGGCAGAGGTAAAGTCCAGGGCACCAATTTACAGGTTGGGTTGCTCAGATTCTGGTTGTGCCCAGTTGGTACATCTAATGACTATGCTGGTCATCACTTCTGTTGAAACCTGTTAGGGGTTTTTCAATGTGAGAATGGTAATTTTTAATTGGTGTGAATTATTCGAGATAGGGCACTCAGGGGGAAAAAAATTCTATTTTGGAATAAAATATTATAATGCTCCATTTGGTTCATCAGACAGTTTTGAGGTTAGCTCATCTATACCAAAATCTTCTTCAGGACCTCTGGACCTCTCCGAATCTCTCAATTTCTCAATTTCCAGATTTCTCGATGAACTTCCCAGCCATAATTATGGGCATATCAATGGAGAAGCCAGATTCATATAACAAGCGTGTTCCTAACTTAATGACTGCAATGATTCACTTAACAACTGTGGCAAGAAACGTAATAAAATGATGCAAAACATATTGAACAAATGTCTCGCTTAGCAACAGCTCAATTGTGATCATAAGTCAAGACATAATTGCCTGTATGAACCAACTACCCCCAGAGATCCGAATTATCCCCACCTTGCTGGCCTTCCGAAAAGCCATTAAGACATGGCTCTTCCTGCAGGCAGGGTGATTCGAGACAATTGCACATCCTAGGTCTCCCCCACGTATGTATGGTTTTGTATGTTTTTTAAATTCTTTTTTAAACTGTTTTTAAATTATTACATTGTTTAGTTGTTCTTTAAATGTTGTACGCTGCTCTGAGTCCCCAGGGAGTAGGGCGGCATATAAGAACACTAAAATAAAATAAATAAAATAAATAATTTATGGATGTTACTTGATAGAAGACACCTAGGATTTGTATGTCTTGCTTTTGGAAGTTGTGGCTATTCCATCCCTGCAGGTTTTTAAAAAGAGATTGGACAGCCATTTGTCTGAAATGGTATAGGGTCTCCTGTTGAGGAGCGGATTGGACTAGAAGACCTCCAAGGTCCCTTCCAACTCTGTTATTCTGCCTTCTCTAAATGTCAGGGTTCTCTTTTCACTCGCTACCCGCATTTTAGCTTCTAATAATGTTTTATCAGCAGACAATTGCTGGCAAATGCTTTGTGGCCTGTTTGTTTGAATTATACTGGAGAATCCAAAAAAAAACAGGTGGACCAAGTTGGATTTTAGTGAGGTGAAAGGACAGAAGGATGGACAATGCTGAATGGCATTTCCTTGAGAGTTTTCAAGATGGCATCGCAAAAGGAAACATATTTTCAAGGGTCCTTGTGTGGCTTTTCTATGGCATATATAACACTGAAAGGTTATTTGCACAGCATGTTCACCCTTTCTTTTCTTCCTGGGCATAAAGTTATGTGAGTTTTCCTATGATAGAGAAACCATATTTATTTCCTTTTTACTTTTCTTCCAAGTAGTGAACGTGGAGCCCTTCCTGTGGTCTTAGTTTTTTTTTTCTAGTCTTAAATTTGGCACGAGTCACTCCTGTTTCCGACGTGGAATGCACTTTTGTGCATGTCTAAGCTAGGCAACTTTTCGCAATGTCTTTCCACAACTTCATTGGGCCAGGAACTTCATCCACTGTAACTTCATCCAGCTGCTGTGGCCTAGAGGTGGAGCTCTTGCCTCACAATCAGGAGGTTGTGAGTTCAATCCTAGGTAGAGGCAGATGTAGGGTCTCCTGCTTGGGCAGGGGGTTGGACTAGATGACCTGCAAGGTCCCTTCCAACTCTGTTAATCTATACTCTCTATCACTAAGAAGCACCAGAAGGCAAGACAAGAAGCAACGGATGGAACTAAACAAGGAGAGAAGCAACCTAGAACTAGGGAGGAATTTCCTATCAGTGAGAACCAGTAGTGGGTTCCTACCGGTGCGCTCTCTGCCTTTCTTCGCCGCCGAGCCGAAGACGCTGGCGGCGTTTGCGGCGGGGGCTTCCCCCGCCCGCTTTCCCGGACGCCGGGATGCCGCCATTTGCGTTCTTCTGCACGCTGCGCTTGCGCAGAGTGCAGAAGAACGCAAATGGCGGCATCCCGGCGTCCCGGGAAAGCGGGCGGGGGAAGCCCCCGCCGCAAACGCCGCCAGCGTCCTTCGGCTCGGCGGCGAAGAAAGGCGGAGAGCGCACCGGTAGGAACCCACTACTGGTGAGAACAATCCACCAGTGGAACGGCTTGCCTTCAGAACTTGTGGATACTCCATCCCTGGAGGTTTTTAAGAAGAGATTGAACAATCATGGTAGAAGCTTGAGCAGGGGGTTGGACTAGAAGACCTCCAAAGTCTCTTCCAACCCCATGATTCTATGTTGTTGAATAAGCCTTCAGCAATGTTCTCCAAAGCAACAAAGGCAGAACAAGAAGCAATGGATGGATACTAATCAAAGAGGAAACCAAACTAGAACTAAGGAGACATTTACTGACAGTTAGAATAATTAATCAGTGGAATGGCTTGCCTTCAGAAGTTGTGAGTATTCCATCACTGGAGGCTTTTAAGAAGAGTTTGGACAACCATTTGTCTGGAATGGTATAGGGTCTCTTGTCTGAGCAGAGGTTGGACCAGAAGACCTCCAATAATTCTATTATTCCACTCAGGCACCCTTCTTTAATTTCCCATGTCTTAGATAGAAGCCTTTTGCAAATCCTTCTTTTGCTCCATTCCCAAATTTGAAAACAAGGGTGAATTTCTGAAGTGCCCTGCGGTTCACAAATGGCTTCAAAAATGCAAATGAGACAAATCTGCATTCTGAGTTAAGCTACGGTTTTCTCCGCCATAACGTTCTTAAGGGATGCTGCAGTGAAGGGACTCCAGAAAATCCACACCAGAAACAAAATGGGATTGGATGCCCTGAGAGCAAATTCAAGCTCTCGTGTCAAGCTTTCTTTTCTTTCTATATTCTTCTCCTGGAACTGGTGGATGGAGAGATTCTCATTACAAGAGGAAGACTCACCTCAATACTTAATAAGAGAATAACAAGAGTTGGAAGGAACCTTGGAGGTCTTCTAATCCAACCCCCTGCTGGGGCAGGAAACTCTACACCATTTCAGACAGATAATTGTCTAATCTCTTCTTAAAAGCCTCCAGTGATGGAGCACCCACAACTTCTGGAGGGAAGCTGTTCCACTGATTAATTGTTCTCATTGTCAGGAAGTTTCTCCTTAGTTCTAAGTTGCTTCTCTCCTTGATTAGTTTCTATCTGTTGCTTCTTATTCTGCCATCAGGTGCTTTGAAAAATAGGTTGACCCTCTCTTTTTTGTGTCAGCCCCTCAGATATTGGGACACTACTATCATGTCCCCGCCAGTTCTTCTTTTCATTAAACTAGACATACCCAATTCCTGCAACCGTTCTCCGTATGTTTTGGCCTCCAATCCCCTAGAAAGAAAGAGGGGTGCACTAAAGAGGGAAAGAAGGACCAAGAAGTCTGAGGTTATTGCTCGACCAGTCCTGTTCTGTTCTTGGAAGGAAAAACACACCTGATAATCCAGAGGTGGGATTCAGCCAGTTCGGGTGAACTGGTAGTAATGACACCCAGGTGCAATCCTGTCCTATATCGCTGTGGTTTTGACACCGCACGTGTGCATGGATGGTGCCAGTGGTGGGTTCCTACCAGTGTGGTCCACTCTATAGCACTCTGGTGATGTCAAGTACTGGTGCGGTCGGTTTCCGGTGCGTGGGCGCCACCCTTTTTTAAAAAAAATTATTTTTTAAAAAATAATTTCTTCTGCGCATGCCCAGAAGCCGAGTTTCCATCATTGCGCATGCGCTGCCTTCCTACCCCACAGTGAGTCCAAGCAGGGGAGGATGGCTGAGGGAGCGCGTGAGACGCTGAAAGAACGGGCGGCAGGAGCTATCTCCATTCTCCTCCCTTCAGCAGTCCGAGAAGCCACGAACGCGCGGTGATGAGCCTAGGCATTTTTGCACGTTTGAGGCTTCTCGAGCTGCTGAGGGGAGGGGGAACGGGCGGCAGGACCTATCTCAGTTCCTCTCCCTTCAGCAGTCCGAGAAGCCACGCCCACCCGGTCACATGGCTGGCAAGCCACGCCCACAAAATAAGCCACGCCCACAGAGTGGTAGTAAAAAAATTAGGAACCCACCCCTGGATGGTGCACATGAGCTAAAGGCCGTGTTTTGTGATGTTGCACGCATGTGTGGATGGTGTGCGCTCACATTTCTGGTGCTGGGCGAACCGGTTGTTACAGTATGTGAAACCCATACTTAGATGCAGACCATTTATTGAATCCGTACCACCAGTTGCCTTTGGGGGGGGTCAACATTCAAAGATGGTTGTTGAAGCAAATCTTGACAGGTGCCACGAGGACAATTTGGGCAAGGCTGAAGAGACCATTTTCATCAGTCTGTGAGAGCCTTGGAGAAACACCTGTAGCCGCTACCATCCCTGCCCGCTCCTTAGCCAGCCGAGCCCAAGAAACCCTCTGATCATCTATTAATCCCTTTTGTTGCTCAAAAGGCACCACAAAGGCTTCAGCTGTGCAAGCCATCTAATGATTCTCTTAAGATCAAAAGGCAGGTGTCATAAAGGTTATTAATATTTTCCAAGTAAAATAGTGTTTGCTTTTCAAAGCTCCTGCCAAATCTCTCTTGAAGTGTGTTTGCCATTCAGAAAAGAAAAAAAAAGGAAAAAAGAAGAAGAAGAAAAAACTATGCTGGGTGCCTTCATCCAATATCTGGGAAGACAGATTCCAGACCAATTTGTGATGCATGATTAACAGATCAGAGAAGGCATTAAAAAAGAAAGGAGAAAAAAGAGAAGTGAAAAGAACATTATCTCT
Source organism: Diadophis punctatus similis (assembly GCA_023053685.1). Lineage (NCBI taxonomy): Eukaryota > Metazoa > Chordata > Lepidosauria > Squamata > Dipsadidae > Diadophis > Diadophis punctatus. The sequence continues at coordinate 36,597 of JALIGW010000050.1, read as the reverse complement.
GAAATGTTACAGAGGGGAATAGCTGCTTCACTCCTGGAACAACTCTGTTTATAACAGGCAACAAGTGTGTGTGTGTGTGTGTGTGTGTGTGTGTGTGTGTGTGTGTGTGTGTGTGTGTGTGTGTGTGTGTGTGTGTGTGTGTACAAACACACACACACACATATCTATGTAACACATTTTTGCTGATAATGAAAATGAAGGGAGACTAGTATAAATCAATTTCAAGCTATTTTAGCTCTCATCAGCTAGCCATACCCTTACTGGGATTTGAACCTGGGCAGCCTGCCTATAAGGTTAAAGGTACTGCCTTATAGGCAGGCTGCCCAGGTTCAAATCCCAGTAAGGGTATGGCTAGCTGATGAGAGCTAAAATAGCTTGAAATAGATCTATACTAGTCTCCCTTCATTTTCATTATCAGCAATAATGTGTTACACATAGAGAAAATACTATGTCGTCTATAGCAACTGCCTGGATGGCCCCTGGAGGTATGCTTCCTCCCATATTTGGGTATACCAGGGTGACTCGACAGAAATATATATGCACCATTTTGAAAATTTCGTATGTTAAATGAAAAGATGGAGTCATCACAATACGGTTGCAATATTTTGGGGCTCTGCTTTATTCTTGAGAGTGACCCTGAATAAATTCCCAGGATGCTACACCGGATCTCTCTGGAATGATGAAATAAGCAAAAGAATTAGGGCTATAGGGTCTATAAAAGCCAGGATCTCTACGTCGTAATGTCTTGGAGGCACTATTATGATTTTTCAACATCAGATTCCAGCTCTCCTTCTGTGAAACTGAGATACAGCTAAGAATGTAATTTACAAGATCAATAAGATGGACTTTTCTGGCTTTATCTGTGGTGCATTGAATGCAGTGCGGTACTGTTTTTATACAAACAATCCATCAATCCACGGAACTCAGAGCTGCATTCTTATTTAAAATATATGTTGGGATCCCTAGGTGAATAAGGATGAGAAGCTCACCTGGGTTTATTCATCCTGATGGTCAGACAGACTCTGAAATTGTACAGCTCAAATCAAGATTTGATTACAATCCAAGACCAGATCATAAATGTTTAAACAGCCCAGTGCAATTTCAGAAGTCGGAATATAATAAAACTCCAGAACATTAGCTATTGTACACGTGATTTCGGATTGCTTACCTTTTAGGGGGAAAGATACTAAATGCCATCGGTCTGAACAGACAGGCAGTCAATTAATAGTTGAATTAGTTGTAAGTGTAATTCCTTGTAGCATCTACACCTCTGGGAGATATTGTTGTGGTCAGAACAGATATGTTCTAAAGCAGTGGTTCCCAAACTTTTTCAGTCCATCGCCCCCTTGGTGCTACAAATTCATCCTCACCGCCCCCACCCCACCCCCTCAGGTGGGCGTGGCTTAGTGGTCAGGTGACCGGGTAGGCGTGGCCAACTTGTAAAGTGTGGTGAAACTCACTTAACAACGCTCTTGCTTAGCAACCAAAATGTTAGGCTCAATTGTGGTCATAAGTCTTTCTTTCGTTCTTTCTTTCTTCTCTAAATTCCCCCTTCTTTCTTTCTTTTTCTTTCTGTCTTTCTTCCTACCATTTTTCTTTTTCTTTCTTTCTTTTCTTTCTTTCTGTCTGTCTTCCTTCCTTCCTACCATCTCTTCTTTCTTTCTGTCTGTCTGTCTTCCTTCCGTTCCTTCCGAGGGACGCGAGGGAGCTTCAAATGCAAAAGCATGGCGAACCACCTACCGCCCCCCTGGCCCCTCTCACCGCCCCCCTGTCGCCACCCTTGCCTCTCACCGCCCCCCTAAGGGTTCCCACCGCCCCCTGGGGGGCGGTACCGCCCACTTTGGGAACCACTGTTCTAAAGTTTCAATTGTATCAGAGGGACAACAGAGCTATCTTCTGTGTGCAAAGGATGTCTGCTTAGGTCTACCATCCATGATTGCAGATGGAAGAGCATTAGAATTGTGAAGGCCAAGCAACTTTCGGGATAGGATAACCAGTTTCAGTATTGTGTGAATTGCTATTTCCTCCTTCTATTAATGAATCAGTAGAGCCATGGGACAGCTGTAAATTCTGGCAGCTGCAGTTCCCCTGGTTGGTATGACATTCAAGTTGGACAAAGCTCTTAAGATATCTCCAGGGGCGGGTTCCTAATTTTTTTACTACCACTCTGTGGCCGTGGCTTATTTTGTGGGTGTGGCTTGCCAGCCATGTGACTGGGTGGGCGTGGCTTGCCAGCCATGTGACCGGGTGGGTGTGGCTTGCCGGTCATATATTAGTTATTTCAGAGAGATGTTACTACTATTTTTGCTATTTTATACCTTACATGAAAAGCTTTGCATACAAAGTGCGTGTTACACCATGGCAACACAGCAACCTTTATACGCAGAAAATGCTATAGTTAAAAGACAAGCAAGTCTCATACAGCATTTTTGGTTTCAGTCATGGATTCCTTAGACGAAAATATTGAGGACTGTTAAAAGAACAGTATCTTTTAACAGTCCTCAATGTTTTCGTCTAAAGAATAACAGTATAAAACTGTATAAAATTAACAGTATAAAAGGTTAAGCTTTCGGAAAATGCCCACTTTGGGAAGCTTTAGGCAAAAGCGAAGGAAAAGTGTCAAATGTGAGCTTCTTATTATTTTCAAGTGAAGGGACGGGGAAAGACTTAACTGTCAGGTTTCTGGGCATGCGCAGAAGAAGTTTTTTTTAAAAATTTAAAAAAAAATTTTTTAATGGCGGCACCCAGGCACCGGCAACCAACTGCACCGGTACTGTGACGTCACCAGTGGGCTGCTACCGGTGCTATAGAGTGGACTGCACCAGTAGGAACCCACCACTGGATATCTCTTGTACCTTAATATTCTTTACTAATCGTAACTGATGTTAGGATCAGTAAAAGATGAAATCTAACCCCTTAATATTCTGGGGTTAGTATAGCCATTTAATATCATCTTTTACTGATTGTAACATATTGACAATATTCGAACATCTACTGTTGGGAAGTACCCACAGAAGAAAACTATGGTTTTCAAACCTTCTCTGGGAACCTTCCAGAAAGATCTAGGTGTCCACTGTGATAAAAAAAATGGTGATATGGAAGTTTAAATAATATGGTGACATGGTCTCTGGTCTTTGACTTTAGAAAACTTGATTTGATTTGATGAACTCAATAATGAACTCAATAATGTTCAAGTGAGTTGTTCACATGTTTGATTGTGAGTTTAAAAAATATATTATTTATCATGTCTAAATAAATGGCATAAAGGAGCTAAACCTTATAAGGTTGACTCAGCCTTCCATCCTTCTGAGGTAGGTAAAATGAGGACCCAGATTGTTGGGGGCAATGTAAATATATACATTGCTTAATGTTGTAAACTGCTTAGAGAGTGCTTGCACTGTGAGGCGGTATATAAATCTCACAAATAAATAAACAAATAAAATAAATCAGGGATGTCCAACCTTGGCCATTTGAAGATCCGTGGACTTCAACTCCCAGAATTCCCCAGACAGCATGGCTGGCCTGTTAAATACATTGTTTGAAAATTCAATTGCAAGGCAATTTGACTGAGACTCTGAATCAAACTGAATTTTCAGATTAAATCCGTATATGCATTTGCATTCTCCCAATTAAATCTCTTTCGTTTGGTGGTTTCCGCGTGTGCACCAAGCAGCTTTTTCAGGATTGATCCAGAACTCCAAATTCAGTTGACTCAGTTCAATGATTCAGTGTAAATTTCCAGGCTGAACTGGATTACAGTTTCAACGTCCCTTTAATTGCTGGACATGATTGATTTGCAAACCAACCACATAATTCAGAGTCAGATTTTCCATGATTTGAACGCTGCTTTCAGGCTATATGTGAATATACATCGGCTCCTCATTTCTCTTAAATATTTCAAGAGCCCTAATAGAAATGAATGCATATACTTTTTCAGATGTGACGGAAAATATATATTCAAAAATAGAATGGACATTTTTGAATAGCCATAATTTGGACAAAAGAAGCAGTTGCTATCATGAAGTAATGTAGTTTGCAGCAAAAAACAACAGCACAGAGATCAGACTGTTCCCTGCAAAAATATAAATTATAACCTTGTAGAATTTAGCTTTTCTACTTTGGACAGGTTAAGTATAGAGATTTAAACTTTTATTTTGGGAACATGAAAGAGTTTTATCACTGGCTTTCCGAGAGAGGAAATAAATAATACCTAAGAATATAGCCTATAATTTCAACGCAACTGCTGATGGTTATGTACCTGGGTTTAAAAATCACCTTCTTTGGATATTCTGTGTTCCTCTAAATAGTAGTTAGTACAGAGTGGTCAAGTGTAAACATTTGAAGTAACGTTCTTCAAGAAAAGAACATTTCAGAAATTTCCCCCTCCAAATTGCTACCCAGTTTTTGGATTGTGGTTGGCTGGTTGGTTTGCTTTTCTGATATTTTTTGCTTTGTTTTCAGTGCTTTCTCCTTGGAGGAGAAAAACACACACACAAACATCTCTAGATCTGATGGCATTGCATGCATGCTTGTAATTATAATTCTTCATGTCTGGACCAGTATTACATTTGTGCATGCAGAATCAAAAGATTTCTTTATTAGGATATTGAGCATGGATTCATCAGCAAGAAACTGCACCCAACACAAATTTTCTAGAGATTCCTTTCCTTTAGTGTTGAAGTGGGGACATAACAGTAAAACACAGCACAAAAAGGACTTGGCTGAAAACTTATGGATATATCCATAAAATGGTTGTTATTGTGCTTTGTTTAATGTTTTTTACATGGGCTAGAATGCAAAAGAATCTCAGGTAGGTAGGTAGGTAGGTAGGTAGGTAGGTAGGTAGGAAGGAAGGAAGGAAGGAAGGAAGGAAGGAAGGAAGGAAGGAAGGAGATAGATAGATAGATAGATAGATAGATAGATAGATAGATAGATTGATTGATTGATTGATTGATTGATTGATTGATTGATTGATTGATTGATTGATTGATTGATTGATTGATGATAGATGATAGATGATAGATGATAGATGATAGATAATGGATGGATGGATGGATGGATGGATGGATGGATAGATAGATAGATAGATAGATAGATAGATAGATAGATAGATAGATAGATAGATAGATAGATAGATAGATAGATAGATAGATAGATAGAAGAGAGAGAGATAGTAGATAACAGAAATATTTGATCAAGCATTAGGGCACATATACAACTTTGAGAGCTTACAGCTGAACAGGGAAACTCATTCCACTGCAAATTACATGTTCAGTTGGCCACACAATATTGCAGCCATTAAGTAATCAGATTGTATGTCTAAAACAGTCTTGAAATGTTGAGTCACTGGATGAAGAAGGAATATAGATTTTTTTTTTAAAAAAGCAAATGCTTTCGTTTGCTCAATAACATCTGGCAAAAGCTATTCAATAAAAAGTTTCGTAGTTTCGTAATTTCATTATTAAAGGAGCTACTTAGCAACTGGGGAGAATTGTTCACTCTAAAGCAAAAGGGAAAAAAAAGAATGGGACGTTTGAATCTGACTCTGTTTTCTTTTGACCTGTTGCGTTGCTGAAGAAAATCAGTGTCTTTTGAGAAACTTTTCCTCAGATGAAAGATCAAGGCCCGGAGTTTATGTTAAAAGGTTTTGCCTTCAAAACATTGCCTGACAAGTACCTCATAAATCTTCAAAGCACTTGTAAGCGGCAAGGAAGTTGTTATCAGGTGAACTGTGTCATGATAAAGGAGGATTAAGGCTCAACCTAACAGGAAGCTAGCATCGGGAGATCAAGAAGTCCCAGTTCATTCATGAACTTGGAGGCCTCTGGCTTACTGAAATATGTACCACTCATGTTTTCCTTTGAGATGAATGAGCATCTTCGGAATGAAGACAGAGTAGAAGGCTACACAGGGCGTTTTGACACGAGGACCACCATTTTGTCTTGCAAATGCAAATAGTTATATTCCTGAGGGATGTTTTACGTGATGAAAGAGATGATCTGATAGGAATCAAATCATCAATCTATCTAGCTGCATTGTTGGGCGAGACATTCAACAGAAGAAGCCAAATCCCCTTTGTTTTGGCTATGCTAAAGACGATGCCAAAATTTTAGTTCACAAGATTTGGTAGGTTGTAGTTTCCTGCATGAAACCAGCAGGTCTCCAGGATTTTAGTTGGGAGTTTCCAAATCTACCTGAGAGGTCAGGGATTGAATGTATCTTCTCTGCAGGTAAAACAAAAAAATCTCCACTTCTGAGATATGCTGGAGTTAGCCATGCTGGTGAGTTTCTGTCCCATGCAAAGAGAACTGGACCAAGTCCACAAAAGCTAGAGAAGAAGTTGAGATCTGGAGAAAAAGTTTCAGAATTGACAGCACTAATGTATGAAGACTACTATATGCACTTACTTTGTGGCCAGTTTCTGGCAGCTGTTGTACACCTTGTTGTGCAACTTGAGTACTACACGCCCCATACCGCACCTTGATTAAATGAAAGGTTGGACTACAAATCCCTTGAGCGGCAGAGGAAGGGGGCTTCTGCAGCCTTTCTTCTCTTTGTATCAATAACCCACAACCCATCCTGGTCAGTTATGGAACTTGGACCAACAGAGATAGAACAACCTACGCCAACTTCTCCAATGTGCTTGAAGTGGAGCAACCTTAGGAAAATGTTCACAATTTACATTTTGTACAAAGCACTCTATCTCGGCTGTTTACTTGTCCAAAGTACAGAGAGCAAATGAAAGATTGCATGAGCTCCCAGGTGCCTGACCAGCATAGTTTAAGGTGTTGGTGTGTCATCTTTAAAGCCCTAAGTCAAGTGGCCTGATGTCAGATGCAGGAAACCATGAGCCAGGATGGAGTTCAAAACACTATGAGTTTATTTCATGCAATTTATACCCAAGAATCCGATCTACCAATGCTCAAGGTGAATTGCTATCAGATAAGAGTCAACAGACTTCTCAGCAACAGCAAAGATAGCCCCAGAATTTGTGTGCCTCTGTCTCTGGACACTAGCTGATAGCTGGATCAGAGAGTCTTCACCTTTGGTGATTTTCTCAGCAGAATCCCCATCTAGAACCCATGTAGATTTATGGCCATTTTTGGAGGAGATTGCAGGGATTCACCTTGTGAGAGGATGTTAAGGGCACTTCTAACTCAAAGGAAGATGGAAGATGGATTACAATTAAAGGGCCCTGGGTTACTCAATACGGTTACCCCACTGTCGGCCTGTGTAACAATACTTGCTGATAGTGGGGTAACCATATTCACTAACCCAGAACCTGATAAATAGCAGAAAGACACATTGTTCCATTGTACAGGGCCCTTTAAATGTGTAGACTTCAAGGAGGGCTGGGCTTAGGTCTTTTGTGGGAGCATAGGGACTCCAGGCTAATGATTCACTTGACCCAACCCTTGGATTCAGCCTGGTCATCTCCTACACTTGAAATCTTAACTCACCAGCAGTTAATCCTAGATTACCAGGATAGGCCATTCTGAGAAAGTTCTCCCCTTCCAGAAGCTCCATGATCAGGTCTTAAGAGAAGGCCTTTCTTCTGGTCTTCCAGTGTCTGGAATGTTTAGTCCCAGTATTTAAGAAGGTGGTGAGACCGTATCTCATGTGCCAAATTGCTGTAACGGCTGGTTTTCATGTTAGCTTAGATGTTAATGATGGTCTGAAGTCTGAATGTTGGAATTAACAGAAAGGCAGGATATAAATTGGATAATGTATCACACGAAGGAGATTTGTCCATTACAGAGAAGCTTTTCGCATTGCTGATAAACTGGAAGGATGACTTTTCTGATATTCTCCAGCTCACACGGAGGAACACAAACAGCTTAGCTCTGCACAAATAGCAGAGACTTAGTGAGTGTTCCAAGGGAGATAATGGTTAAAGTATTTTGCCTTTGGGCTAGAAGTGAGTTATGGGGTGGGGGGGTGGGGGTGAGGAGAAGGAGAGGGAGAGGGGAAAAAAGAGGGGAGAGAAGTTTGCAAAACGCTATTAGAAATATTTTCTTCAAAGGTCTTTTTAGCCCCCAGGAGTCTGCGACGTTCAGCTAGGTCTTGTTTCACCAACGTAATATCAATTTATGAATAGCTAGAGGGCAGATCACAAATGTACTCGTTTAGCCAGGGAAGAGATGCTTAATAGCCATTGAAACCACAAACAGCTTGACAACTGTTTGATCAACCAAGATGTCACCTAGAGAGATTAAATGATGCAATTTGTCTTCAAAAACAGGCTAGATCATCCCAGAACAAGGTGCCTAGTTTCATTGTTGAGTTGAGCATTTGGGGGAGAGGAAATATTTCCAGGAAGAGATTCGTGGATCCTTCTTGACTGTATTTCCTGGGCCTATTGTTGTTTTGTTAGGAGAGATTGTGTTGGTTATCTTACAGCCTGAACTTTTGGGCCCACAGAGATAGCGTGAAAGTCATCTCTACCTTTTATCTGAGGTAAAACATGGCAACTTCCTCAGTTCTCAATCCTAATTATTTGGCCCGTGGCGGCGGCAGTGGGGGATTCACCTTCTGCTCCTGCCAGTTATCTGCTAAATTAGACATGAAATACACTGTTGTAAGGAATATCCTTCTGGGTTCAGTTCCAAGTGGGGAAAAAGACACTGGATTCATGGAAGTTGCTTGGAAAGAAGGTTTAATGGTGGACAGGAGCACATGGCATGAGTTCCTGTACAGAAAAGGTGGATTACATGCTTCCAGATGTTGGGTGAAGAGAAAAGGAAGGAAAAGATGCTGAGTCCCTTGGTTTTATAACCTTTGTTGGGCCCCACCTCTTAGTTTCCTGTTCCTGTGTATGTAATGCACTCCGATTGGTGGTCAGACCCCCCCCTAGGGGCGGGGGTCTTAACTAACCTTTTAGGCTGTCTCCCAGGCTTGTTTGAGTGCTGGTAATTTTCCAGGTGCCATGTGGTAGAGGGCTAATCCTATCATGTCCTAAGGGTGAAGGTCTTAATCCCATCACCCTGGAGCTGAAGGGGGGGGGCAGGGAGCTGCAGGGAGCTGCTTTGTCTTTAGAACATGTTTCTTCTCATCCAGGGAAACATATTCTTCCTTTTCAATATTTCTTAGGATATTTCATTTTTCTAGGAGTGGGTGGGTGCTAACTTCCTACAACACAATGCCCAATGCTCATTTTTGATTTAGCAATCTGGAACAAGACCCTCCATTATTATAGACTTTTGTGCTGTTTTTACTTGTACTAGGAATGTCTGTGAGAGAATCCAAAAAGTCAGGATGGAGTCACAACCCTGTGATTCAAACCCCATCCATTTTTAATGTCTGTTAGTGCACATTAAAAATGTATGTATGTATTTATTTTATTTGTTTATTTTGTCAAGCATGTATAAGATAACAGATATAGTTACAAACATTATTATGAATACACGAAATGGATACAAATAAATGGGGACAGTAGGACAGGGACCTACCCCCTTATAGACCTCTTAGGAATGGGGTGAGGTCAACAGTAGACAGTCTAAGGGTAAAGTTTTGGGGGTTTGGGGAAGAAACCACAGAGTCAGGTAGTGCATTCCAGGCATTGACCACTCTGTTGCTGAAGTCATATTTTCTGCAATTAAGTTTGGAGCGGTTTACCTTAAGTTTGTATCTATTGTGTGCTCGTGTATTGTTGCAGTTGAAGCTGAATCCCCTAGCACTGGCAATTTTCTCAGAACTGATTTTATTCAAATTGGAATACAGGCTACCATATTTGAATTCAATGTTGTCATGACCAAAGCCGATCAGTCAATTCCAGGATGGATAATTATTGTCAATTTCCAGAAGGTAAACCAAGAACTTCTTGGTTCTTCCTTATCACAAGCATTGTCTCCTGCAGATCGAGAGAAGAGGACATCATCCCAAATAGAAAATGAGTGTTTTGATTCCCTGCCAAGCAATTTGTTTTGCCTTTAATCGAGATGTCATCTTTTATCTTTGAATGTCACTATTTGTTATTATTGTTGTTTTAATCCTGTATCAAAACTTTGAACTCTGGGGTGAATAAACCCTATCAATCATTTAAACGTTCAAGAACACTTCAAAGACTTGCAAATGAGGGAGAATCATTTATATTAAATATTATAGCTAGAGCCTGAAAGAGGAAAAGTCATCCGAATGACATAGTTAATAAGCTTGAAAAACGACAAAGCAATTAAGGGTAAAGAAATATGCGGATTAAGCGTTTTGAATTCTATAAACCCAATGCTAAAATCATACATTATTATTGTTGTTGTTTCTAGCCAGTCAGCCAGATGTTTAGCCTGGATTGGACATATTGAGTCTTTCCAAAGGATCTGGAATAAACAGGTGTTGTACAATGTAAAAAGTATCATTGTAGGATGTAAACTCTTCCAAGTCAAGCTGCCTTTTGCAATTGACCGATGGGGATTTTGTCAATGCCGATGGGGTTCAAGTGGTGCTCCAGATGTTTTGGTACTGTTATTATCGTGGTTGGTCGCAGAGTCAGCCATGTCTTTAGATTGGATTTGGCAGTTTAGTCCAACCATCAAATCTTTCCCAGGGACCTGGAACAGGTTGTTGGGGGTGTTACTTGGACCGCTGACACAGGCGTTGTTTGATGGTGTTGAAGTTCATTGTCACACAATGTAAGCTGCTAACACTTCCTCACACTCTTTTACTATTTTGAAGAGTTTGACTCTTCTCACAACAGGAGAAAAAAATATCATGTTATTAAATAGGCACACGTAACATAAAGAACTGATGACGATACCAACTGTTGTTTTCATTACCACCAGTCTACAATCTTTGGCGATCTGAAATCTTTGTCCCACATAAAAGCAAACATATACATTCTTTTTTTAAATGGATAATATTGGTTCTGGCTACAGGATAGGTCATGTTCTCTTTTCTCCTGCTTCACGCCCTTATACCCTTTTCTGCTGCCAGGAATGTCCACAGAGGATGGTCAAGAGTCCAGATGGTGACCAAAATGGTGCATTCAAAATTCCACCTTTTTTTTAAATGTGTGTGTTACCAGGGGTGAAATCCTCCCGGTTCGGGCGGGCCGGTCGGTTGTCGTCGAGCCGATAGAGACGATAGCGATCGCAGCGTGAGCCTTCCCCCACCCGCTTCCCCCGCCTGCCTGGACGCCGCCATTTGGGTTCTTTTACCCTCTGAGCATGCGCAAAGAGTTCTGCGCGTGCACAGAGGGTAAAAGAACCCAAATGGCGGCATCCAGGCAGGCAGGGGAAGCGGGTGGGGGAAGGCTCACACTGCGATCGCTATCGTCGCTATCAGCTCTACGACGACCGACTGGCCCGCCCGAACCGGGAGGATTTCACCACTGTGTGTTACCCATGAGGTGTTCCAATCATACACCATTGTGACTATCTTCTTGAATTTGCTGACCCTCCCCTGCAGACGCCTCTGCCTTAGTTTTTCTCTCTTTTCTGTGACATCATTAAAAGATCTAAAGGGCAGTCATTCTTCCTATTCTTCTCAGAAGAAACGAAGCTGCTTTCCAAGGCTGAGTTAAGAGAATCATTTGATTTCCTAACCCAGTTAGGAACTTAACTGAAAGAGCTGGGTGTTATCACTGTAAGGTAAGTTACATCTGGCATTTAACAGTATTATTAGATGTTCCATTTGAGTGGTATGGTGGCCTAGTGGTGAAGACACTTGCCTCCCATTTGGAAGGTTGAGAGTTCAATCCTAGGTAGCAGCAGATATTTCTCTCCTGCGGCACAAAGAGAAAATATCTGCTGCTAACTCCACATAGGCATCAGGAAGGGCATCCAACCAGTAAACGCTCAGCTCCATCCAGTCACCCTGACTCTACCCTGAATTAAGGGATTATAGGGTCATAAAAAGGGAATTTTTTGGTTAGATGTTCCATTCATGAGCCTGCTTCTTCTTTTTTGTCCATCAAAGTACACATTCTTTTTTTTTTAAATTAAGGCATGTAACAAAATTGAAGCAACCATCATGTCAAAGTCAAAGCGGTTTTATTTGTATTTTATTTATTTATCAAATGTATAAACCACCCAACTCCAATGGTCTTAGATGGTACCCATTCATATGTGAAAGGTCTGCAAAGTGAGCAAACCTTTATTTTTGCAGGCAAAATACACCCGTTTCATCTTACCATCTAACCACAACCTCGTCCACCCACACAATACCAGTCCACCCTGCCATTATACTCCTCACCTCTGAACTGAGAAAGACTTAACGGGGTGTCATAATTTAGCAAATCGCTTCCTTAAAAGAAGGTCAGAGATTTTTACCATTCGATCAATAAGAAGCAACTTACAAATCATGGGTATTGATCATTGTAATGTTTCAGGGGAATGTGAGACAGTCACTAAAACTACATGCACTTAGTCTTAATTGCCCACATTAAAGCAATTATACCCCAAAACTGTCATTGTCTAAGGTTGCAGGAACCATTCTCTTGCATACATCTTTATAACAGCACGTGTAAAAAAAATCATAAGACCTTTAAAATATTGCCGGGATTATGGAAATAGGACAGGGGCCTCTTTTCCACAAAAAGGAAGAATATTGAGGGTTTAATCCCAGGAGGAAAGGAAGAACAGAGCAGCCAGACACATAAATGCACACTTTGGAATAAATCTTCCTTCCTTCCATCAGATAAAAAAAGATTACCAGTTCCACAGTATTCAGAACAGGTTCCTAACCAGAAATTCTTTTTACAGATTGCAAAAAAAATGCTAATTCTCTTATTTCATTGATGTTCCTTTTATTCTTCAGCGTCTCAATCAGCAGTCATTTCTTTCCGACGTGCGTGCTCAAATACTAAAATTCACAGCAACATGCGCTAAATATCAATTAATTGGACTCTGATCATCCCTTAGCTGCTAATTTTCCAAGACTTAAAGAGAATATCCCATATTGCTTGGGGTCACTCTATCATTTTTTTGACCGAGGTGTTAAAGATCAATATTTGCTTATGAGTTTTCAGCATAGATAGGAACTCGGTTTATTCAATAAAAAGATGTTTTTTGGTTGCTTATTCTTGCAAATATTGTTTGGGAAGCAATAGGAGGTATTTCCTGCAGGATTGGGACAGATTTTTTTTCCCCCTTCGCGTTTATTTCTGTGTAGAACCAGATAGGCCATCTTGACCACAGTTTCACCATGTTTACTTGTGGTAACAAACTACTTACTACAAAGGTTAAAATCTTCTTTTTGTCAGCCCTGGAGGCCATCTTTTACTTTGGATCTTCAGGGCTGCCACATTCAGTGCTGTGGGAAACTGGGAGTGGGGATTGCATGGAGTTGGGGAGATATATAGCCATAACAACATTTCTTTCTCTGAGAGTCAAGGACATCCTGCCCTGCACCTGGAGTGGCATGACTGGGAGGCATCTCCAGTTGGGACGATGCATTGATTGGACCATGTGATGGACATGTGGGTGCAGGGGGAAGGGACTTGGACTTTATTTTGGGTGGAGAAAACCTGGAAGCTTTCAGATTCCGGTTTTCCCAGATGTGCCAATATGACATCTCTAATAAAGTGGAACTTTGAGGAACGTCTAGCCTCGGAGTCTTAGTTGGAACCCTGACACTTTTCAGAGCACTGATGTTATGTAAGATGGGAGCCTTTCCATTTTTCTTAAAGAGATTGAATCTTTCTCAGGTAGATCACAGTAACTTTAAGACAGAGGTCTTCAAACTTGGCAACTTTTAAGACTTGTGGACTTCAACTCCCAGAATTCTCCAGCCAGCTGATGGAGAATTCTGGGAATTGAAGTCCACAAGTCTTAAAGTTGCCAAGTTTGGGGACCCTTGCTTTAAGAAGTTGGGGTTCAGGTGATAAGATACCCCATACTCTTAACTTCATTGAGTGACTTGCACAAGCTGGATGTTCTACTCTTGAGAACGCTTGGCAATTGGTTCATATTTATGACGGTCGCAGTGTCCCGGGGTCACGTGATCCCCTTTTGCGACCTTCTGAGAAGCAAAGTCAATGGGGGGGAGACAGATTCACTTAACGACCATGTTACTAACTGAACTGCAATGATTCACTTAACAACTGTGGTGAGAAAGGTCGTAAAACAGTGCAAAACCCCTCTTGTCTTGCTTAGCGATAGAAACGTTGGGCTCATTTGCGGTCATAAGTCGAGGGCTACCTATATTTCTCCTACTCATTTCTCACTTAGCAGCCAACGAAATAGTTGTTTCTCTCTCACGTTCCCCTGATGTGGCCTTGTTCCAGCTCAGGTGTTCTTCAGGTCAGACAGGTGAGATTGGTGGAGACCCCAGGAGGAAAAAAAAAAGGAGATTTAGTCTTGGCTATTTCTCTAGGCTCCTGGAGTTGACGCCCAATAGAGAAAAGATCTACTATCCCCGTTTGATGAGTAATGGGCCAATAAATACATTAATCATCATTTTATGCCTCATCAAACCCTTCCCAACTTCCTCCATGGGAGTTATACAAATTAGCCCCATGAAAAACCAGCCATTTCAGTTTCGCTAGGTAAGTGTTTTCTGATTGCCTTCCTCAACAATAGTTCCTTTGACAAGCTCATAAATCAGGCTTTTTCGGGAACCCGGGTGTAGCTTGGCACGAACAAAGATTTCACAGGGTCTTTGCGGCCCGATTTGCTCCAGGGTCTCCACCCCATCAGGCTCCCCCTCCCCAATCCTGCTGAAGATGATGATCTGAGGACTAGAGACTTGGAGTTGATTGTCCAGCGAAAACCTTTCTTTGTGGAAAGAAGGTTTTCAAAGGAGGAAAGTTAGCAGGGTGTGTGTGTGTGTGTGTGTGTGTGTGTGTGTGTGTGTGTGTGTATTTGTCTGTGTGTGTGTCGATGGGCCTCAGAAGGAAAAGGAGAAAGAGGTCTCAGGTGTTAAGGGCACCCCATGATGTTCAAAACTGCCAGCGTAGGGAGGAAGGAGTGTGTAAGTGTCTACAGCTGGCTCTTGACTTACAACAGTTCCATTTAGTGACCGTTCGAAGTTACAACATAATTGTGAAAAATGGTTGTCATTTTTTCAGTGCCACTGTAACTTTGAACAGTCACTAAGCAAACTGTTGAAAATTGAGGACTACCTGTAATAGAGTTGGAAGGGACCTTGGAGGCTTTCTAGTCCACCCCTCAAGCAGGAGACCCATACCATTTCAGACAAATAGCTGTCCAATCTCTTCTTTAAAACCTCCAGCCCTTTATATGTCTTTTGTCAAGTTGCATCGGTAAATACTGGGCCCTTGCAGGGGCACATAGTTGACAGTTGAATAAGACCTGGACAATGTCTTCCATGTTCATCACTTGTGGCCGCCCCTCCACTCACTCCTCTGGCCCAAGACTGCCCATCTACCTGTCTGTCCTACCTATGGTCCCTCCACTTCCTCTTCCTGTCAATCCTGGGCCCCGGCAATGACTGAAAATTGCTTTGCGTAGCAACCTTTCCCAATTGCCCCCTCCAACTCATTTCAGCCGAGTTGGGGGGGGGGCGGAGAGAGAGAGCAGGAGAGAGGGCTCTCCCACCCCAGCAGCTCAGCCAATCTTTCTTGGCCACCCGCTGGGCTGTGAAATATACCCACGGTTAGCCGTGTGGACAGGTGAGGGGCACTTACATAAATCTAGAGGCTGCTATTGTCAGGAGTAACAGATTACCAGGCAAAGTCGTAATAGAGACTGTATTTAATCTGTGACCAACTGATTGCTGCCCTGTTGGGGCTATTTAGAACATAGCTTTACTTTTTTTGTGTTGTTGTTGTTGTTGTTGGCTGCTTTGGGAGGGGGGAGTGGGGAAGCCTCCAGGGTGATGCAGTTCTTATCTGTCTCCCCAAAATTGCTGCCTTTTAACAGGGATCGTCCCCTTTCCTCCTCTTTGATGGAGCGGAGGTGGGAGAGGAGGGAGAAGAAACTTAGCCGTAAATCATGGCTCTTAATCAGCTGCCACCAGCCCAACACGCGGGCTTTGGCATTCAGCCGGCAAAATTGGCCGAGGGCGAGGGCTGGGAGGGGGCGACGGACTGTGCGGATGGGGGGGGGGGGGAAAGGACTGGCTGAGCACCCGAAATGAAGTTTTGTATCAATCACCATCTGTTCTGGTTTTCCAACACCGGGGATGTAGAACATCAGAAGAGCAAGAAGTTGGGGGAGATGGGAATTAATTAGAGGGAGGGAGGTGGACGGGAGAGGGGGGGAGGAAGGGAGGTTGAGCAGGGAAGCCCAATAAAACGCCCCTCCCCACCCCCTCCGGAGTCGCTGCGTTAACTAGACGGCCGCTGGCCAAAGAGACGGGGGAGAAGGGCGGGTTGGGGAGAGACCTGGCCGGCGGGGGAGGGGGCACTTAGCACTTAGCACTTAGACTTATATACCGCTTCATAGTGCTTTACAGCCCTCTCTAAGCGGTTTACAGAGTTCAGCATATTGCCCCCAACAATCTGGGTCCTCATTTTACCCACCTTGGAAGGATGGAAGGCTGAGTCAACCTTGAGCCGGTGAGATTTGAACAGCTGAACTGCTGAACTAGCAGTAGCCTGCAGTGCTGCATTTAACCACTGCACCACCTCGGCTTTTTTCAGGAGCTGCATTGTTTTTCCTGCCCTGGGAAATATCTTTTTAAAGGGGGGGGGGAGAGGTAGCGAGAATTGGGGTGCAAATCCTAAAGGTCTCCTGGAAGACATTGCGGGTGGAACCCTTAAGAAGGGCCAGTCGGTCCGTGGGGTTTTTACTCGAGAGTGAACCTCTGCAATCACGGAGCCCGCCTCCCGGGAAATGCTTCGGGGTGTACCGTGTACAGTGGCTGGAATTCCGCCTTTCCAGACCAGAGTTGGGTCCCGGATCAGTAGGGGAGAATTCCAACCAGCGTGTGGGTGAATGGGAGAGAGAAATATCTATCGGGTGGCCGCGGGTGGGCGGGCCTCGGGATTTCAGAGGCGCGATTTATAGGTATCCCCTTCTGTAATGCCCCCATTTCCTCTTGCCTTGGATGGGGCTTCGTCTAAAAGTCAGGTTTAAGCCCCCGCGGCCTCGTCGGTTAGGGAGCGTTTTCTGTTTCATCTCCGGACCCATTGAGAAAAGTGGACCTTTCTATTTGCATTGATCCAGGCGGGAAGGTGGAGAGAACGGGAGGGAGGGAGGGAGGGGGGAGGATGGGGAGGGAGGGAGGGAAGGAAGGAAGGGGAAGGAAAGGAAGGAGAGAGAGGGAAGGAAGGGAGGAAGGAAGGAAGGAAGGAAGGAAGGAAGGAAGGAAGGAAGGAAGGAAGGAAGGAAGGAAGGAAGGAAGGAAGGAGGATGGGGAGGGAGGGAAGGAAGGGGAAGGAAGGAGAGAGAGTGAGAATAGGAAGGGAAGGAAGGATAGGGAGGGAAGGGAGGAAGGAAGGAAAGAAGGGGAGGGAGAGAAGGGAGGGAGGGAGGGGAGGGGGAAAGAGGGAAGGAGGGAAGGGAGGGAGGGAAGGAGAGGAAGGAAGGAGAGGGGAGAGGGAGGGGGAGAGAGGGAAGGAGGGAAGGAGGGAAGGGAGAGAGAGAAGGAAAGGAAAGATAAGAAAGGAAGGAGAGGGAGGGAGGGAGGAATCCCGCTGGATTTGGGCCCACTCTCAGTTCAATTGTCCTCCATAGTTATGGGCCTACTGGTCCCCCCATTCCCAGCGCCTGATCAATGCTATATTTCAACATATTTGGAAGTCCCTGGGTTGGGAAATACTTCTTCCCCCTCCCCCTATTTTTCTTCACTTTCCTACTCCGCCTCCACCCCCGTTTTCTTCCACCCCTCGCCCCACCACCTCGCTTCTCCAGGGAAGGAGAAAGGGAGAGTGAAAGAGAAGGAGCCGGACCTTAAAGGGCGCCCCAAACTGATTTCCAATGAGGCGAAGAGTTTTCCCGGCGGCGGGCGGAGAAATCGGACGCTGAGCGCTCTTGTGCCGCCGCCGCAATTCGCCTCCTGGAAACTCAGTGCTGGAGACAAGCCCGAACACTAAACTAATAATAACCGATGAGTAAGTGGGTAGATGAGTAAGTGGAGTGGGGGGCGGAGCGGAGTCTCTGTTACACGGGGGGGGGGGGGCTGCGTCGGAGCCACGACTCACAAAGCACTTTGTTATTATTTTTGTTACCGTGCGTCAATGCAATGACTTTTACAAGGACTTTCCTGAATGTGGCTCCGAATTTCGCCTTTTTCTCGCCCGGTTTTGCTATTTCTCGCACTGGTTTCTCTTACTCTGGAGTCTGATGATCCCATTGACTGAGTGATTAATTACATTTCTATGCCGCCCACCTCGCTCAAGCGACTCCAGGCGGCTTACAGCAATAAATATAATTCTAAATAATAGCTGGGGACTTGTTCCTTTCAAAGCCACATTCAAGTTTCAAGAGTCAACTTCTGCCGGTTGGGGGGGCGGGGGAGAGGGAGTCACCCGATACTGCTGGACTACAAAGCCCATCACTCCGCCCACTCTCCACAAAAGGGACGAAGAGAGTACCAATCCAATAATAGACTGGGCCCAAGAAGTGACAAAATTGCCATTGGATCAAAGGGACTAAATTTAACTTTAGCTTAGCCGATTCTTAAGAGTGTCAGTTCTACTCAAGCATCTGGGAGTAAGATTTACTCCTGGTAGAAAGGTAGCCAGGCAGTGGGTACGTTCACGGAGTTACTACAACTCTAAGGAGTCTTTTTAAGAGAGGTTTAGGATTGCAGCTTTCTTCCCAGGGCTAAATTCGCAACCCGAAAGAAATTCGGTTTGGGCGGAAAAGGTTGGATTGTCACTGGAGAGAAAGTTGGCGTAAATGCGTGGCCGTTTCTAATTCTTCTTGTCCACGAATTTCTCTCGGGGTTTAAAAAAAAAATGGAACGGGGGAAACAGAAATGGAAAAAAGGAGAAAAACAAAACAGTTGCAAAACTTTAAGGGAAATCCAGCTTTGTCTTCCTGAAAGCGACAGTGGGAAAGAACGCTCGTCTCTCTTAAAGACAAAATCCCGACAGCCACTATTGATGCTGGCAAAGAAGACTAACTCTGTGCTGGAGTCTGGGTTTATCCCGGGTTTTGTAGCCCGGATCTGCTATTCCTAACAAGCCCGGCTTTCTGTTCTTGGAGATGTTTGGACGACCTGCAGGCTCGGAACGACTGCAAGGCTGTGCGCCCTCACTCAGAACTAAATCCGGGCGAAGGAAAGCCGTCGGGACGGAAGCGTTTCGTTTCCGAAAATGGGGAATAATAATCTGTGAATTCGGGGTTTTTCCCCCCCTTCTGGATGGAGGCTGGTAGACTGCGCTCTTAAAGCACGTTTCTCCCGAGAGTTCTTCGCCGTCCGGAGTTGCTCGTCCTCGCAGATTGAAGAATTTTGAAGAATTTTGAATTGTTATTTCCGGGCAAGTGGGTTGCTAAATAAATCACAGGAGACTCCCACCCCTCACCCAAAGCAGGAGAGGAGATGGGAGGCTGTGCTTCTCGTGGATCTTCGCAGTCTTTCCTGCTAAAGAAATCGTATGGGTTACTCCTCTTCATGCAAAACCTCCCCCTTCCACCAAGTGACCAACCGGTATGATATTAAAAAAAATCTACTCAGAATGAATCCCTTCGACTTCCAGCGGGGCCCGATTCCCAGGAAAGGGCTGCACAATTGCGATTTAAAGGATTTTTTGCAACCAGAAAGAAACTGCCGTTGCTTGGGTGCAGGAGCTTCCCTTCCTCCTGTCAAAGGCCCGGGAAAGAATCTTTTTTTAAAATAAATTTCGACCTACATGAGCCAAGGTGGCGCAGTGGTTAAAGTGCAGCACTGCAGTTCAGCTGTTCAGCTGTTCAAATCTCACCGGCCCAAGGTTGACTCAGCCTTCCATCCTTCCGAGGTGGGTAAAATGAGGACCCAGATTGTTGGGGGCAATAGGCTGAACTCTGTAAACCGCTTAGAGAGGGCTGTAAAGCACTACAAAGCGGTATATAAGTCTAAGTGCTAAGTGCTACAGTTTTAAAGGCAACTCGGGGGAACTGGAAGGGAATATTTGCCAGGTTTCTTTTCCTGCAGTGGATTAGGGGTTTCTTTTCCTGCAGTGGATTAGGGACAAGGGAATCCCTTGGTGGCCTTGTCAGGGTGCGGGGGGGGGGCGCTAGGGTCAATAATTAAACACACACACACACACACACACACACACACACACACACACACACACACACACACACACACACACACACACATACACACACGGGGTCCGGTCCCATTTTCTGGATGCTGAGTAGCCCAGTGCTCGCGGGTTAGGTGCTCTTCACAGGCGAAGGCCGGGTTGCTTCTGCCATGGGAACTGGACACCTCCCCCCTCTCCCTCCCTCCCCCTCCCTCTCACCCTCCCTCTCTCCCTCTGCTCCTCTTGGACTGCAGAAGGCAGGCAGGGCTTTATTAATAGACCAGGTCTGGCTGGAGGGAAAGGTTTTGTCCCGACCGCGGGGTCTTCCAGCTCATGCCCACCCACCCCCCTTTCCAGGCAGCTGCAAGGGTCATATGTTTCGCTCTCCTGCAGAGCGTGATTTCATGTTTGCTTTAAGGCTTAGTTCCTGGCTGGAGTTATTTAAGGAAAGCCTGGAGCTCTAATCTGGGGTTGAAAAAGAGGGCCGGGAGACAAAGAGATAGGTCAGTGTACTTCAAACTTGGCAACTTGAAGACGTGTGGATTTCAAGCCCCGGGATTGAAGCCATCCATCCCCGCCGTTGCTTGGACCATCCCCCTGCCCCCTCCTATGCTGGCTGAGAAATTGGGGGAGTTGAAGACCACGCATCTTAAAAGTAGCCAGGTTTGAAGAACACCTTCAAAGAGAGGTCAGTGCACAAATGGGGAAGGAAGTCCCACTGGGTGGACTGGGTTTCAAGGCAGCTTGTTATTCTGTGAGATAGTAACTCAGCTGGGAAGCTAAGCAGGAATGGGCTTAAGTAGTCAAGGCATCTTAATGGGAGATCAGTAGAAAACTTTGAGGTTGTCCACCAGGCTAGGAAGTCAAAGTATTCTGGATAAAAGGAACAACAAACCTCTTTGTGCAGTACATGTCTCCGTGAAATCACCAGGAGCTGTCATGAGTGAAAATTCAGGTCCACGTGTGTGAAGGTCCAATGAAACTGGTGTGTTGCTACTATGCACAACAGTCTTATCTACTAACAGTTAGCATCTGCTTGGAGTTAAATAAATAATTCAAAGTAGGTTGGACTTAGTTGCTTGTGGCTACATAGGGGTTCCAGGCTGATCCTTCTTTTAACCCCACCCCCAGGTTCTGCCACTCCTGTAGATGAGCTGGCAAGGGTGTCTACTGGATGAGTCAAAATGGCACCTTCATTGTAAGATCAAAGCTACGCCCCTTTTTAATGAGTGTGGGTGCCAAAAAAGATCGGGCCTTTGGTTGCATGGATGCGGCCATCTCAACTTCTTTCACTGTCCCTTAGGGACCCCTCTCTGAGCTTGGGAACTCAGTCTGTCATGTGAAGCCACCATCTGAGTCGTTTTTTTCGAAGCTTGGCTTGATAGATGAGTGCCTCAGTTGTGTTTTTGAAAACCTGGACTGCTTTTGTGTGAACCCCACCTTCGGTGCCATAGATTTATTTATTTATTATTTATTTGTTTGTTTGTGAAACATGTACAAGATAGTAGGTATTGGTATAAACATAAACATTAGCAAAGTAGGTACAGGTAAATTAGGCAATGGGACAGTAGGACAGGGACGGTAGGCACAATGGTGCGCTTATGCACGCCCCTTACAGATCAGCTAACCAACTTTTAACCTATAGAAATACAGCATAATGGTTAATGTATTGGCTCAGAATAGCATATGTACCCAGAAGGTTGGACTGAGTTAATTGTGGTTTAGGCAGACACTGGGAAAGTGTTATCAGAATACCGTCTACACATCCCTTGATGGAATAGAATGGCAGGAAACAGTATCTCCAAGGGGATGGACGGATTCCCACCAGCTAAGGAGACAACTCTTTAATAGCTGGCTTCATCTAAACTTAAGCCATATTGTGGTTTGTTTGTTTTAGCATGCTGTGGGAGTCCAGCCTATATTTGGACCAAAATAAAAGAAGACTGCCAAATTTGAAGTGGTAGAGAATTCCTGAGTTATTTGGGAAACCATCAAACTTACCAGTCCAAGAAAGTTCTCAAGTGGCCTTTTGATTTATACAGAGAGCTGAAAGAGAGACAGTGAAATCTAAGACTCGGTTTCCATTCTTTTATTTTATTCACTTAAAGCACTGGAGGATAGGTTGCCTTTTCAAAACAAAAAAAAGGAGGGAGGGAGGGAGGGAGGGAGGGAGGGAAGGAAGGAAGGAAGGAAGGAAGGAAGGAAGGAAGGAAGGAGAGAAAGTGAAGGTAGGGCAGAAAGATGAAAAAAGGTAAGGAAGGAGGGAGGGAGGGAGGAAAGGAAGGAAGGAAGGAAGGAAGGAGAGAAAGTGAAGGTAGGGCAGAAAAGGAAGGAAGGAAGGAAGGAAGGTCAGAGGAAAGAAGAGAAAAAGAAATTGGGAAGGAGGGAGGGAGGGAGGGAGGGAGGGAGGGAAGGAAGGAAGGAAGGAAGGAAGGAAGGAAGGAAGGAAGGAAGGAAGGAAGGAAGGAAGGGAGGGAGGAAGGAGAGAAAGTGAAGATAGGGCAGAAAGATGAAAAAAGGGAGGGAGGAAGGAAGGACCTAAAATTTTAGAACAACTGTACAATCAATCGTGGGGGGGAGGGAATTCCAAGCTCTGCAGTTTTAAGCATTCTCGGTTGCATTGAAATGGGATTCAAAATTAAAAAGATTGGCATTGACCGACAGTGTAGTTCTCACCTGGAAAGGTGGCAAGCAGGTTCTACTATAAAGTTGGATGTCTTAGTTTTCCCCCCACCAGGAATTAATTGTCCACACACCCCCAGGTGAGTCTCACTGTCCCGATTTTGGTTCCATTCCTCTCTTTCTCCCTTCTTTCCAGTTGATGTGATCCTCTTGCATCACAGGAGAGTTCCCTGGCTGGCCTTCTGTGGCTCAAAAGCGAAGTAAGAGCAGATCTGCTTGGGGCTTAGACAGGAGGCCCCCAAAAGAAGCCCAGGGATGTAAGTTAGAGGTAAGCTTTGAAAACTATCCCGGAGTTTATAGGAAAACACTTAAGACAGTCAATAAAACCAGGTATGGGAATTGCAAGGTCTTTTCAAACTGGGGAAGTATTTCTGCTGGTTCGGAGGTGCGTTATTGTTGGTGAATTTATACCTCTTCTGACTTTTTGCACACTTGCGGTTCCCCTTCTTTTGTTGTGCAAATCTTGTTCTCTCATTTCATTTTTCTTCTCCCTGCCTCTCAATTCAGGCAAATCTTTTATTAGTTTTCCATCATTAGTTTTCTTTTATTAGTGTTCTGCCAGTTAATGCCTCTCTCTCTTTCTTTCTCTTTCTCTTTCTTTCTCTTTCTCTTTCTCTTTCTCTTTCTCTTTCTCTCTCTCTCTCTCTCCCTCCCTCCCTCCCTCCCTCCCTCCCTCTTTCTTTCTTTCTTTCTTTCTTTCTTTCTTTCTTTCTTTCTTTCTTTCATCTCTTTCTTTCTTTCTATTTTCCTTTCATCTTCTTCCTTTCTCCTCCCTCCCTCCCTCCCTTCCTTCCCTCTCTCTATGTTCCTTCTGTCTTCCTCCTTCCTTCCTTCCTTCCTTCCTTCCTTCCTTCCTTCCTTCCTTCCTTCCTTCCTTCCTTCCTTCCTTCCTTCCTTCCTTCCTTCCTTTTTGATTGCCCAATTAAATCACTCAAGGCCAGAAAGGCTGGAACATGCCGAGTGCCCTAGAGAAAAGGCCAAGGATATCTCTAGGGACTAACACTCCGAAAGGAAACAGCTGGGCTGAATTTCTAGCACCCAAAAATTAATTAAGGGCTCCGATGGTGGGATTTGGTGGCTCCATACAAGCCCGTCTCGCTTACTCCCCTCTGCGTCTGCTGCGTCGCTTTCTCCTTCCTTCCTTCCTTTCATTCATTCATTGTCTATTTCTTTTCTCTCTTTTTGCAGCGGGGAGAGGGAGAGGGAGGGGGGGCTGATAGAACAGATTCGGTCTTTTCCCGCACAGTCTTCCCTCTCCTAAATGTGAATATTTGGCGCTTGGGGAGAAGCGTGTCTAAGCCCCCTCGTCTCCAAAGGGTGAATTCTTCTCGGAGCCAACCACTTTTCTCCCTGGTAGTGTGTTTTTCTGCGCGGGGGGGGGGGGATAGAGGATGGAGCCTTGGAGAAAAAGGGTCAATTGGAGTCAGACCAAAAGGAAGAAGGGCAGCCCCCCCCCACGACCCGCCAAAGAAAGCCCCAAGTGTTGCGTTCACACGAGATGAGACCACCCTCCCCAGCCCCGTCCCTCTCCGGGAGCCAATAGCGTTTGACTCACGCTTGTGTAAGTACCTGGGACAGCCGGAAGGAAAGGGGGAAGTTACACTTGTGAATTAACCACGTTCACACGACGTCCAAGATCCCTTCCAACGCATCTCTTTGGGGGTGGCTTGCAGATTTGGGCAGCAAACTTCACCCCCATCAATCTTGGCAATGAGCAGGTTTAGTCAGAGAGAGAGAGAACAGAGCCGGCGGGCTGCTAGGTAACTTGGTTAAGCAGGTTGTGTGAAGCTTTGGGAATGCTAGGTATTCAAACGGGTTCATCTGGTGTGTGAGGGGCAGTTTGGTGTAGTGGTTAAAGCGCCAGGTTAAAAAATGGATGCCAGAAATCTCTGCGTGTTAAAAGAAGGGCGTTTAATTCCTTAGAGTAATGACTCTGGGCGCACTGTATACGTGTAAGTGTCACCCGGACACGGAAGGATGTTTAGGAGATCGTGGGTACCAAATTCACGCATCTCCCAAAAGCGAGAAGTTCCTTCTGTCGTCCCCAGTGCTACAGGATCTACTGGCAAACTAGCTCCAACATGTGAGAACTCAGAAAATTGAGTTAATTGAATCCCGGATAGGTCCTGTTATCAATGAACCCCTTTTGGGGGGAAGGGAGATGCTGACCCACTGAATTGCGGGCTGCATTCACACGCAACACTCAGATATGTGTTTTCAACTGGCGTCTGGTTTGAATTAGAAGTAGGTCGGCCCTTTAATTCACGGATTTCTCTGAATTAAAAGTCTAGCTTAATATAAAAGAACCCCAA
Source organism: Diadophis punctatus similis (assembly GCA_023053685.1). Lineage (NCBI taxonomy): Eukaryota > Metazoa > Chordata > Lepidosauria > Squamata > Dipsadidae > Diadophis > Diadophis punctatus. Next base: position 11,529 of record JALIGW010000050.1, on the reverse strand, counting down.
TTCTTTTTTTCAGAGAAGGCTAGAAAAGGAAGGAAGGAAGGAAGGAAGGAAGGAAGGAAGGAAGGAAGGAAGGAAGGAAGGAAGGAAATTATGAAAAATGGCTGTACATTGTTTTACAGGTTGCTCGGTTTAAAGGCATTTTTAAAGCCAAATAGAATTAAACAACTCACATTTTCTTCCCTCCCCCACCAATGCCCCCCTTATCAATATTCCCTAAATTCGAGCTGTAATTTTAATTGAGTCCTTCCTTAAAATGTGTTACTAGTCCTCATGACCTCAAAGGACCGAGAATTTTTGCTCTGCCATGCCTGAAGGAGGTTATGTGTGTGTGTGTGGGTGTGCGCGCACACGTGTGATTTTTTTAAAGGCTGTGTAATAAATTTGGTGTGCATTTCTGATTGGCTTGTGGGATTGTTCAAGAAGTTTACAACTGTCGCTTGCCCTGTTGTTCATGGAGCCAAGAACTAAAAGCCCTACAGGGCTTAGGACCAGGTTACCTCCGGGACCGCATCCTACCTCATACTTCCCTCCGACCGGTCAGGTCCCATAGAGTGGGTCTCCTCCAGGTCCCGTCAGCCAAACAATGTCGGCTGGCGGGGCCTAGGGGGAGGGCCTTCTCTGTGGGGGCTCCTGTTCTCTGGAACCAACTACCCCCAGAGATCCAAATTATCCCCACCTTGCTGGCCTTCCGAAAAGCCATTAAGACATGGCTCTTCCTGCAGGTGGGGTTATGAGACAATTCACATCTTAGGTCTCCCCCACATATGTATGGTTTTGTATGTTTTTTTTAATTAAAAAAAGGGAGTAGGGCGGCATATAAGAACACTAAAATAAAATAAATAAATAAATAAAGAACAGCATTCTCCTGCCAATGCTTTCTCACATCCATAGGCAAACACAGGTCTTCCGACAGGTCACAAAAGCAGGTAGCTCATTTGCTTTTTTTGTCGTCCCCCCCCCCCCGCAAAGGACTAGAAAATTCTCTCTTTCTGACTTGTGTTGTCATAGTTGCTTTCAAGATTTCAGCAATAGCCAAAGACTTTTGCATTAGGGATAAAGTGTGCAGCAATCTCTTTTGTCCAAATTCACGAAGGACGTGATCAAAACCCAGCTTTTACTTCTCTAAACATGTCACTCACACACGCCTAACTTTAAATGGCAAATTAATACAAATGTCCAAACTCGAGCATCTTAACTCTGGCTATTTATTTATTTATTTTTAGTGAAACCGGTGGTGGGAAGGAGGTCCCCCATAAACCTAAAATGGATTTGGCAGTTCCTTTTTCAGCTCAAAGGGGCTGTGGGTTCAACTCTTCCCTGAAAGTAACAGGTGAGTAAAACCTGGGGAGAATCAAAAGAAAGTGACTGCTACTATTCACATGATTGACATCTGTGGAGACCAATATATATATATATTGGTCTCCAAATATACTATATATATATACTATACATGTATGTATGTATGTATGTATGTATGTATGTATGTATGTATATAGTATATTTGTTGGGAAAGCAAAATTGTGCCCTTTAAAAGAATTTATTCCTCTGCCACCCCAGGGTAAATAGAATTAACTCAAACTCACAATGATTGCACAATATATAGTCTTTGACTTACACACATTTGTTTCAACGGCACTGGGGAAAAAGTGACAAAGCCAGTTTTTCACACTTTTAACTGGTGCAGCAGTTCCATGGTCACGTGATCAAAATTTGTGCTGGCAACTGGCATGTACTTATGACAGTTTCAGAGTCCCTGGTTCTTGTGATGTGGGGAAGCCAGATTGAGTTAACCACCAAGTGTTACTGACTTATCAGCTGCAGTGATTCCCTTTAACAACTCTGGCAAAACATTATAATGTATGGCTGAAATTTTATGACTGGATAGAAAAGGAATACACATAAAAATTAAATTATAATGATCACGAGAAAAGAAATTGGAGAATAAATGGGGGTAACCCAGATGACAAAATTAGATTTGGAGGAGGCAGCATTAGATTAATAGTATATACCTAAAATAAAGAGATATAAGTATAGATACGATATAAGAAACAATGTGTTTAAAAGTGACACCAATAAGTTAAAGATGTGTGGAAATATGTTACCAGTCTGTTATATATAATATGTATTAGAATTGGAGTCACTCAGGGAAAGGTTTAGAAGGAGAAAGAGAAAGTAGAAAGGAGGGGAGAAGAGAAGGAGGAGAGGGAAGTTGGAAGGGGGAGAGAAGGAGTAAGAAGGTAGATGGAGGAGGTGGAGATAGAGAGAGGGGAGTGTAAAGAAAAGAAGAAAAACAGACTGATAAATAACAGCAAAGAATAGGTGCAAAAATAGGATATTGATTTTGATTGACTGGATACAAAAGTAAAAGTATGTATGTTATTGATATGTTTTTAAGGTATATGTATTGATGTATATATGGAAACTGGAGAAAAAAATAAAAAATATTTAAAAAAAACAACAACAGTGGCAGGAAAGGTCGTAAAATGGGGCAAAACCCACTTAACGCCTGTCTCCCTTAGCGATAGAAATTTAGTCAAGGACTTCCTGCAGTGTAATAATAATTCCTTAGGAAATCGCAGTTGCCTTTCTGGTCTCAGCCTCAGTGCCCCCTGTCACCAAACTGGAGTGGACTTTGGATTTGTGGGCTGGCATTCCCTGAAGTTCGCCCTGGGTGGAGTTGATTCAGAGGGTTCCAGACCCCCAGCCAGGTCTGCTTGTGAACAACCCATCCCAAATCTTGCCTTTCGGAGTTTGATCCATGTCTATGAAATCATAGGCAACTCTCTCAGGGCAATTTTGGGAGCCTTGTGGCTTTAACTAGGGCTGTAGCAGCCATCACCCTTGACCTGCTGGCTGGGCCTGATGGGAGTTGGAGCCTCAGCAGGTTGTCCCATGGGAAACCCTTCCTGCTTTTCCAAATCCCAAGAAAAGTCTGCTCTGATATTCTATCTTGCTCCATAAACTGAAATCCCTCTCCCCAAAGAAACTCAGATAGCGCATGGAGCTGAGGTCCAAAGTAACAGCATGGCGGCTGGTCTGTTGGGACTGCAACTCCCATCATCCATTGCCATTACATGTTGGAAAAGGCAATCCTTTCCCAGAAGAAGGCTGTATTACTAAGAGAAGGGGAAATTGTGGGCTGGAGTTCTTTTCCAATCCTGACAGTCATTTGATCCCGCCTCCATATCAAGTGGTCTCTCCAAAGCAGCCTACCTCACAGGGAGGTTGTGTGGATGCATGGCCAGGAGAGGGGACAGAGAACAGGAGAAAAGCACAATTATTAATGTTTGCCCATAAAGTGGAGCTCTGTGCAACCAGACCTGGAGCCTTTTATCCAGAAACCACCACCACCACCCCACACACACACACACAAATTCTCACAGATCTTATGTTATCCAGGAAGCCGTGATCTTCCACCCCCTCGTGGAAATGTTTATCCAGGAGCCGTGATCTTCCACCCCCTCGTCCCAGGGAGATCCTTCCCTCCTCTGGAGAACTCACCCACAAACAACCCTCCCCTGACATCTAAACTCTCTTGGGCCAGAGAACCCACAATGCATTTGCCCCAGGCGCAAAACCTCAAAGCAGCCAAACCCCAGACTCGTTTTGCCTATCTTGAGAGCCATCCCAGCCTCTGCGGTTTAAATGGCGGTTGGGTGAGATGTGCAATCCCAGCAATTGGAATTTGGTACAGTATCTGGTTTATGAAAGATTGCCAAGGGAGGAAGAGGGAGGGAGGGAGGGAGGAAAGAAAGAAGGGAGGAAGACAGGGAGAGTGGAAGGAAGGAAGGAAGGAAGGAAGGAAGGAAGGAAGGAAGGAAGGAAGGAAGGAAGGAAGGAAGGAAGGAAGGAAGGAAGGAAGGAAGGAAAAGAAAGAAAGAAAGAAAGAAAGAAAGAAAGAAAGAAAGAAAGAAGAAAGAAAGAAAGAAAGAAAGAAAGAAAGAAAGAAAGAAAGAAAGAAAGAAAGAAAGAAGAGAAAGAAAGAAAGAAAGAAAGAAAGAAAGAAAGAAAGAAAGAGGGAGGGAAGGA
>JALIGW010000050.1:0-2500 GCA_023053685.1 Diadophis punctatus similis | reverse complement strand
GCCGCTCAAGAGTCCGCCTCGCTTTGTGACAGTTGCGCTCGGTTATTTCAGCCGGATAAAACTTAACCGCCCCGGTGATTATCCGTTTTAAAAACAACAACAACCACACACTTTCTGAAGGTTGTTTTTGGGAAACCGAGGCGCTCAAAAGCATCTCAGCAAGGAAACGAAACCCTTCTACATTGCAGTAGGAAAGGAGCAGATCCGAATTTTGTTCGACTTTTCGGACGCTTCCGGATCAGGGGCTAAAATGCACCCAGCAGGATGAGGCGTCCCTGTGTGTTTACGCACTACAAACCCATCCCCGAAAGATCAATAATCTCCAGAAAGCACTTAGCTGCAAGGTGCCGTGCTAATTAAGTTTCAACTGGGAGAAAAAGTCCATAAGAGGAGGAGATAATAAATAAATGAAGGGTGGGATCCCCAAATCCTTTGCAACAATTCTAGTTAAGCTTTTAAGTAGACAAAGCAGGACCAGGAGATGAAGAACAAACAGAAAGGAAGTGGGAAGTTATTTCCATGGGAAGATGCACCTTAAGAGACGGTTTGGTCTAGTAGTAGTTAAGGCCACGGGCTAGAAAGCAGGAGAGCCCGGGTTCAAGTCCCGCTGTAAGCCATAAAAGCCAGCGGGGGTGATCTGGGGGCCAGTCCCTCTCTCTCAGCCCAACTCACACCCACACACCCACAAGGGGTTGTCGTTGCAGGGGGAAAATAGGAGCAGGAAGGTGTGTTGGATACACAGCCACCCTTGAACTGTTTGCAAAAATAATGCAGGCGTGATACAAATGAAAACCAGCATTTAAACGCGGACGGCTAATGAGAGCCATTTCATAATATAGAGCTTATTATATGAACAAGTTTCCTCGGCTTTCCTTGGTACCAATCCTGTCCTCTGGGTTTTGGAAGAGTATCCCGGGTTTGGAAAGACAGGGTATAGCAGGTACACCTTTCCCTTAGGCCCAGTCGCTACCCTACTAGGACAAGCAACCGCGAAGTTAAGTGCGCTTTCTTTTGCGACATCCTTCGCATTCAAACGCGCAGCGATACTACTTTAAAAAAAAATAGCTTGACTTCGAGTTTCAAAGGTGTCCGTCTGAATTGCAACTGGACGCATGTCATCTTCTCCAACCCCTCGGAGAAACGCGACGTTTCCCTCCCTTAAAGGGTCCCATGCGATTCGCTTGGATCAAACCGAATTCTCAAGATCTTTATGTTTTCTTCGGCTACTGGCTCACCCCCTCCCCCTCCCCCGCGTCTTTTCTCACACTTCAAGACAACCGATCTGGCCATTGCTTTGGGGTTTTTCTTAATATTTTTAATAAACGATCAGAATAGTCTCGGGCAACTCCGCTTCTGTGTGAAACCCTCCAACAAGCCTAATATTTCTTTAAAGTCGGTTTGCAGGCTGGGATAAGCAATAGCAATAGCGCTTAGACTTATACACCGCTTCGCTGTGCTTTTACAGCCCCTCTCTAAGCGGCTTCCAGAGTCAGCACGTTGCCCCCAACAATCTGGGTCCTCGTTTACCGAGCTCGGAAGGATGGATGGAAGGCTGAGTCAACCTTGAGCAGGTCAGGGTCGAACTGCTGGCAGTGGGCAGAAATAGTTAGCTCTGCAATGGCCATGCTGGTTCCCACGATACTTTAACTCGGGGTTCACTGAATCCTGGTTGAGTCGAGGAGGAGGAGGAGGAGGAGGAGGAGGAGGAGGAGGAGGAGGAGGAGGAGGAGGAGGAGGAAGGCCCGAAAGTATCCTTCAGCGCTTCGGCCTCACGACGCTTTAGGTTGAACTGAGAGGGTTACAAGTCGTGAGAACCCGACTCGGCATTGTGCTTGTGACAAATGGCTTCAGAGCCATCCTGAGAGTTAGGGAAAGAGGGGGTGGGTTGTAAGGGACAGTTAACAGTTGAATAGCTGAGGCTCAGCTAATTAACAGCTCATTAGGCGAGTCCAGGGGACAGTCTGAAGCAACCGCGGAGCTTTACCCGTCTTAGGATAAGCGCACAAACGCCCAAGTCAACACGCGGGCCACCTCAACGTGCCAGCTACGTCCGTGGTCCCCCGAGACACCCCAGAGCAACGAAAGGGGCGGCTAAAGTTGCTAGAAACCGACATCCGCCCAACTCTCCTTGCACAAAACAGCTGCGTTACTTCCCGCGTCACTTTTCCGGGGTGCGGGCAATCCACTGCGGATCTTAAAGCAAGGAGACGGGAAGGCGCAATGAGGCCGGCGATCCTACCTTCTCTATTCCAAGGGAACGGGAGTCGCGCAAACTTAACCTAAAACTATTTTAGAGCGAACGGCGCCAGTGTTAGGACGTATTTTGCAGACCCAGGGTGTGGAATCCAAGACAAATTTTAGACTCGGCCGCCAGGCCTTCAACCCAATGGAGGTTTACTTTCAAGTAAAGCGGGGTCCTCTCTGCACAGATCTATTTCTTAAGAATAGATCCCAGGAGAATTAACCTAGGCTGGGATCCGCCTCTACTGGGACCTATTTC
>JALIGW010000005.1:82936785-82941785 GCA_023053685.1 Diadophis punctatus similis | reverse complement strand
GTTGGTCCACCCATCTTAAAGTTTCAAAAGAACAGGACTGATTAACCCAAAACCTCTGGAGATTCTCAGTCATCTCAAAGGTGCTTTTTCAAAAGTTAACTGGGTTGCTTTTTTTCTTGAGAAAGACTCTTCGCTTCTCATCCAAGAAGCTTCATGGGTTCATCAGAAGTGAGGAAGCTTCTTGGATGAGAAGCGAAATGTCTTCTTTGAGATAATTAACCCAACCCTAACCCTAACTCCCTGCTGCTCCACTCTGGAGCACTGGCCCCGAAGCCTTGAAAGAAGGGGCAGAGGCCGGATACCCCAGGATCCCCCTCCCTCCTCCCTCCCTCCTTTCCTGCTGGCCTGCCTCCTTCCCTTGCCCAGCCTCATGGACTCTGCAGCTATTGGGGCAGATCAGGGCATCCCCGGGGCATTGTATCACATGCTGATCTTTATTGTTGGCAGCTCAAAGGTGTTGGCATAGGTGGGGCAAAGGGCCTTCCCCACAGAGGAACCGCAACCAGGAAATGGGGAGCAGGACTACAGTCCGGGGGCAAAGGTGACCCCCCCTCCCTCCTCCCTTTCCTGCTTTCCTTTTCCTCACCTTCTCTCCCCCCCCCCCCGCCTCAAAGAAACTCGGTCATAAATCAGTTTTTTTCAGCGCAATTGTAACTTCAAACAGCCACTAAATGAACCGCTGTAACTGGAGGACTACCTGTAATGCACTAGCCACCCTTTGTGGCATCCCAATGATTGGGTTTGCAGCTAGCCAGTTTGGTAAAAGAGCCAGTGGTTGCATTCACACAACCTCTGAAGCCCAATGAATATTAACCTGGGTTGCAGTCTTTCATGGCATAGGGAGTTATTTCTACTCAATTAACTCTTGGTTAATTGATGGTTTGAAGACTTCTACATACCCTGAGAGCAGGCTGGTTTCTCCCCCAGGTTCTCTGTGTTGTATGAATACAGGCAAGCTTTCGCCAATTGTTCTAACATGCTACAGGGCAGGCGATCGGCTTCTGCCCACGTTACAGATCAGAAAAGGTCAGTTTGGAGTAGTAGTTAAGGCAACAGACTACAAAACGGGAGACTCTGAGTTCTAGTCCCGACTTAGTCACAAAAGCCAGCTGGGTGACTTTGGGCCAATCCCTAGGAGACAGTGAGTTCTAGTCCCACTTAGGGACGAAAGCTGACTGGGTAACTTTGGGCCAGTCATTCTCTCCCTCAGCTCAGCTCGCCTCACAGGGTTGTTGTTGTGGGGAAAAGAGGAGGAGGAGGAAGAGGAAGAGGAGGAGGAGGAAGAAATATTGTGTGCGTTTGCTGCCTTGAGTTATTTGTAAAAATAATGAAGGTGACATACAAATAAATGAACTTTAGTGGGGGAGACTGGATCAGGTGATCCTCCCCAACATCACAGAAATGGGTCTCTCACTCTGCAGGAAAGGGACCCCCAGGAAATCATAGCTAGGGTCTTAACCACATTATTATGGGAAGGGTCTTCATTGGAGCTGACCTTGTGGCCAACGATGCTTTATCAAGGAGAACTTCTTAGGGGGACCTTCAGCTGCGCAGCTCACAGTAATGAGATCTCTTATTGTCTCTGTCTCTCTGTCTCTTCTCTGTCTCTTCTCTCTCTTCTCTCTTCTCTCTTTTCCCTCTCTCTTTCTCTCTCTCATTTCTCTCTTTTCTCCCTCCCTCCCTCCCCTTCTCTTCTCTCTACTCTCTCTTCTCTCTCTTTCTCCCCCTCCCTCCCTCTATTCTCTCTTCTCTCTCTCTCCCTCCCTCTCTCTCTTCTCTCTTTTCTCTCTCTTCTCTCTTCTCTCTTTTCTCCCCCCTCTCCCTCCCTCCCTCCCTCCCTCCCTCTCTCTCTTCTCTCTCTTCTCTCTCTTCTCTCCCTCCCTCTCCTTCCCTCCCTCTATTCTCTCTTCTCTCTTTTCTCCCCCCTCTCCCTCCCTCTCTCCCTCCCTCTCTCTCTTCTCTCTTTTCTCTCTCTTCTCTCTTCTCTCTTTTCTCCCCCCCTCTCCCTCCCTCCCTCCCTCCCTCCCTCCCTCTCTCTCTTCTCTCTCTTCTCTCTCTTCTCTCCCTCCCTCTCCTTCCCTCCCTCTATTCTCTCTTCTCTCTTTCTCCCCCTCTCCCTCCCTCTCTCCCTCCCTCTCTCTCTTTTCTCTCTCCCTCTCTCTCTTCTCTCTTTTCTCCCCCCTCTCCCTCCCTCCCTCCCTCCCTCTCTCTCTTCTCTCTCTTCTCTCTTCTCTCCCTCCCTCTCCTTCCCTCCCTCTATTCTCTCTTCTCTCTTTTCTCCCCCCTCTCCCTCCCTCTCTCCCTCCCTCTCTCTCTTTTCTCTCTCCTCTCTCCTCCTCCCTCTCCCTCCCTCCCTCTCTCCCCTTCTCTTCTCTCTCTCTTCTCCCTCTTCTCTCTCTTTCTCCCTCAGTCTCCTTCCCTCCCTCTCTTCTCTCTTCTCTCTTCTCTCCCTCCCTCTCTCTCTTCTCTCTCTTCTCTCTCTTCTCTCCCTCTATTCTCTCTTCTCTCTTTCTCCCCCCTCTCCCTCCCTCCCTCCCTCCCTCTCTCTCTTCTCTCTCTTCTCCCCCTCTCCCTCCCTCTCTCCCTCCCTCTCTCTCTTTTCTCTCTCCTCTCTCTCTTCTCTCCTTTCTCTCTCTCTTCTCTCTTCTCTCTTTCTCCCTCCCTCCCTCCCTCCCTCCCTCCCTCTCTCTCTTCTCTCTCTTCTCTCTCTTCTCTCCCTCCCTCTCCTTCCCTCCCTCTCTTCTCTCTTCTCTCTTCTCTCCCTCCCTCTCTCTCTTCTCTCTTTTCTCCCCCTCTCCCTCCCTCTCTCCCTCCCTCTCTCTCTTTTCTCTCTCCTCTCTCCTCCCTCCCTCTCCCTCCCTCCCTCTCTCCCCTTCTCTTCTCTCTCTCTTCTCCCTCTTCTCTCTCTTTCTCCCTCAGTCTCCTTCCCTCCCTCTCTTCTCTCTTCTCTCTTCTCTCCCTCCCTCTCTCTCTTCTCTCTCTTCTCTCTCTTCTCTCCCTCTATTCTCTCTCTCTCTTTTCTCCCCCCTCTCCCTCCCTCCCTCCCTCCCTCTCTCTCTTCTCTCTCTTCTCCCCCTCTCCCTCCCTCTCTCCCTCCCTCTCTCTCTTTTCTCTCTCCCTCTCTCTCTTCTCTCCTTTCTCTCTCTCTTCTCTCTTCTCTCTTTTCTCCCTCCCTCCCTCCCTCCCTCCCTCCCTCTCTCTCTTCTCTCTCTTCTCTCTCTTCTCTCCCTCCCTCTCCTTCCCTCCCTCTATTCTCTCTTCTCTCTTTTCTCCCCCTCTCCCTCCCTCTCTCCCTCCCTCTCTCTCTTTTCTCTCTCCCTCTCTCTCTTCTCTCCTTTCTCTCTTTCTCTCTTCTCTCTTTTCTCCCCCCTCTCCCTCCCCTCCCTCCCTCCCTCTCTCTCTCTCTCTCTCTCTCTCTTCTCTCCCTCCCTCTCCTTCCCTCCCTCTATCTCTCTTCTCTCTTTTCTCCCCCCTCTCCCTCCCTCTCTCCCTCCCTCTCTCTCTTTTCTCTCTCCCTCTCTCTCTTCTCTCTTTTCTCTCTCTTCTCTCTTCTCTCTTTTCTCCCCCCTCTCCCTCCCTCCCTCCCTCCCTCCCTCTCTCTCTTCTCTCTCTTCTCTCTTCTCTCCCTCCCTCTCCTTCCCTCCCTCTATTCTCTCTTCTCTCTTTTCTCCCCCCTCTCCCTCCCTCTCTCCCTCCCTCTCTCTCTTTTCTCTCTCCCTCTCTCTCTTCTCTCTTTTCTCTCTCTTCTCTCTTCTCTCTTTTCTCCCCCCTCTCCCTCCCTCCCTCCCTCCCTCCCTCTCTCTCTTCTCTCTCTTCTCTCTTCTCTCCCTCCCTCTCCTTCCCTCCCTCTATTCTCTCTTCTCTCTTTTCTCCCCCCTCTCCCTCCCTCTCTCCCTCCCTCTCTCCCTCCCTCCCTCCCCCTCTCTCTTCTCTCTCTTCTCTCTCTTCTCTCCCTCCCTCTCCTTCCCTCCCTCTATTCTCTCTTCTCTCTTTTCTCCCCCCTCTCCCTCCCTCTCTCCCTCCCTCTCTCTCTTTTCTCTCTCCTCTCTCCTCCCTCCCTCTCCCTCCCTCCCTCTCTCCCCTTCTCTTCTCTCTCTCTTCTCCCTCTTCTCTCTCTTTTCTCCCTCAGTCTCCTTCCCTCCCTCTCTTCTCTTCTCTCTTCTCTCCCTCCCTCTCTCTCTTCTCTCTCTTCTCTCTCCCCCTCCCTCCCTCTCTCTCTTCTCTCCTTTCTCTCTCTCTTCTCTCTTCTCTCTTTTCTCCCTCCCTCCCTCTATTCTCTCTTCTCTCTTCTCTCCCTCCCTCTCTCTCTTCTCTCTTTTCTCTTTTCTCCCCCCTCTCCCTCCCTCTCTCTCTTTTCTCTCTCCTCTCTCCTCCCTCCCTCTCCCTCCCTCCCTCTCTCCCCTTCTCTTCTCTCTCTCTTCTCTCTCTTCTCTCTCTTTTCTCCCTCCCTCTCCTTCCCTCCCTCTCTTCTCTCTTCTCTCTTCTCTCCCTCCCTCTCTCTCTTCTCTCTTCTCTCTCTTCTCCCTCCCTCCCTCTCCCCCCTCTTCTCTCTCTTCTCTCTCTTCTCTCTTTTCTCCCTCCCTCTCCTTCCCTCCCTCTCTTCTCTCTTCTCTCTTCTCTCTTCTCTCCCTCCCTCTCTCTCTTCTCTCTTCTCTCTTTTCTCCCCCCTCTCCCTCCCTCTCTTCCTCCCTCTCTCTCTTTTCTCTCTCCTCTCTCCTCCCTCCCTCTCCCTCCCTCCCTCTCTCCCCTTCTCTTCTCTCTCTCTTCTCTCTCTTCTCTCTCTTTTCTCCCTCCCTCTCCTTCCCTCCCTCTCTTCTCTCTTCTCTCCCTCCCTCTCTCTCTTCTCTCTCTTCTCTCTCCCCCTCCCTCCCTCTCTCTCTTCTCTCCTTTCTCTCTCTCTTCTCTCTTCTCTCTTTTCTCCCTCCCTCCCTCTATTCTCTCTTCTCTCTTCTCTCCCTCCCTCTCTCTCTTCTCTCTTTTCTCTCTCTTCTCTCTTCTCT
>JALIGW010000005.1:82885782-82936685 GCA_023053685.1 Diadophis punctatus similis | reverse complement strand
AAGCAATAAGTTATAAGTGGGAGGAGATGGGTGATAGGTATGATGAGAAGACTAATAGTAATAGTAATGCAGCTTTAGTGAATAGTTTGACAGTGGTGAGGGAATTATTTGTTTAGCAGAATGATGGTGTTTGGGGGGAAAGCTGTCCTTGTGTCTAGTTGTTCTGATGTGCAGTGCTCTATAGCCTCATTTTGAGGGTAGCAGTTGAACCAATTTATGTCCAGGATGCGAGGGGTCAGTAAATATTTTCACGGCCCTCTTTTTGACTCATGCAGTATACAGGTCCTCAATGGAAGGCAGGTTGGCAGCAATTGTTTTTTCTGCAGTTCTGATTATCCTCTGAAGTCTGTGTCTGTCTTGTTGGGTTGCAGAACCGAACCAGACAGTTATAGAGGTGCAGATGACAGACTCAATAATTCCTCTGTAGAACTGAATCAACAGCTCCTTGGGCAATTTGAGCTTCCTGAGTTGACACAGAAAGAATATTCTTTGTTGTGCTTTTTTGATGACGTTTTTGATGTTAGGTGTTCATTTTAGATCTTGCAATATGGTAGAACCTAGAAATTTGAAGGTCTCTACTGTTGATACTGTGTTGTCTAGTATTGTAAGAGGTGGTAGAATGGGAGGGTTTCTCCTAAAGTCTACCACAATTTCTATGGTTTTGAGTGTTTTCAGTTCCATATTGTTCCAGTCGCACCATGAGGCTAGTTGTTCAACCTCCCGTCTGTATGCGGTTTCATCATTGTCTCGAATGAGACCAATCACTGTTGTGTCATCTGCGAACTTCAGTAGTTTAACAGATAGATTGTTTGAGATGCAGTCATTGGTATATAGAGAGAAGAGAAGTGGTGAGAGCACAAAGCCTTGGGCCCCCCCCTGTGCTAATTGTACAGGTATCTGATGTGATTTTGCCTAGCTTCACCTGCTGTGTTCAGGTACCGCTAGCTGGTTTAGCTTAGTTGGAAGAGCGTCTGGAATGATGGTATTGAATGCTGAACTAAAGTCTACAAAGAGGACCCTTGCATAGGTCTTTGGAGATTCAAGATGTTGTAGGATGTAGTGCAGAGCCATATTAACAGCATCATCTGTTGATCTGTTTGCTCAGTATGCAAATTGTAGGGGGTCTAACAGTGGATCCGTGATGGTTTTCAAGTGGGACATCACTAGACTTTCAAAGGTTTTCATAACTACAGATGTTAGAGCAATAGCAATAGCAATAGCACTTTTCTTATATACCGCTTCATAGTGCTTTACAGCCCTCTCTAAGCGGTTTACAGAGTTCAGCATATTGCCCCCAACAATCTGGGTCCTCATTTTACCGACCTCAGAAGGATGGAAGGCTGAGTCAACCTTGAGCCTAGTGAGATTTGAACAGCTGAACTGTTGAACTAGCAGTCAGCCTGCAATGGCTGCATTTAACCACTGCACCACTTCAGCTCTTATCTGGTCTGTAGTCATTCAGTTCCTTGATGGTGGGCTTCTTCGGCACTGGGATGATAGTAGAGCGTTTGAAGCAAGAAGGAACATGGCACATCTCTAGTGATTTGCTGCTGAAAATTTGGGTGAAGATGGGGGCCAATTGGTCAGCACAGACTTTTAAGCAAGAAGGAGTTATCTTGTCTGGGCCTGGAGCTCTTCCTGACTTTTGTCTGTGAAATAGGTCTTGCACTTCCTTTTCTGTGATCACTAGAGGTTGTGAACCCAATGGTATGGAGTCAGTTGTAGGAAGTTTGGCTGTTGTTGGTGTGTCTGGGATGGGGGTTGTGGAGATAGGTGGCTGTAGTTTCCTTTGAAACCTGCAGTAAAACACGTTCAGGTCATCTGCCAGTTGCTGATTTCCTTCAGCTTGGGAAGGTGGTTTGCTGCAACCAGTGATGTTTTTAAGAGTTTTCCACATGTTTGCTGGTTCATTTCTTGAAAACTGATTCCTTAGCTTTTCAGAGTAGCTTCTTTTTGCTGCTCTGATCTCCCTTGTTAATACATTTCTGGCATGATTGTACAGCATTCTATCATGTGGGACATTATAGCAGACAATTCTGTGTACTATGCTTAGGTCAGACCGTAGGCGGCGTAGTTCAAGGTTGTCCAAGCCCAAAATTTCAAGCCTGGTGGCATAAGGGATTCTATTGTGAGCAGAGGAGTGGAGGACTCTTCTCGTGAAATACCTCTGGACCGCTGAATTGTACTAATGTCTGATATACAGTGTGGATTTCAGGCAGATGAGCTGAATGCAAGAATTGATCTGGCAAAGGTTTTGTATGCCCTAGTTAGCAGTACAGTGTTACTGGAGAAAAAGCTTCACAAAATCAGATTAACAACTTTTAATGCCTTTTTGGCAATGCTGTTACAGTGAGCTCTGGGGCTTAGATCTTTGGAAATGAGTACTCCTAGGTCCTTGACAGAGTGAGGGTCATCTATGAGGTCATATCTGCCCAGCTTGTATTTGGTGTTCTGATTTTTGTTGCCAATGTGTAAGGCAGAGCATTTGTTGGTTGAGATTTGAAGTTGCCACTTGTTTGACCATTCTGACACATAGTCAAGGTCGCTTTGTAGGGCACCAGTACTGTCAGTGGTTTTAAATAGTTTTACCTCATCAGCGAAGAGGACGCAGCTGCTTACAATATGATCGCAAAGGTCATTTATGTAAAGCAGAAAGAGTGTGGGTGTGGGTCCTAATACTCTGCCTTGGGGGACACCGCTGTTAACTGGTGCAGGGTTTGATAGAGCGCTCTCTATTTTGACTACTTGTCTTGTTGCCTGTTTGACAGGAACGCAGCTATCCACTTGTGCAGGGATCCAGAAATGCTGCAAGAACTTAGTTTTAACAGTAGTTTGTCGTGTAGCACTGAATCGAAGGCTTTGCAGAAGTCTATGTAAATTGCATCTATTGTTTTACCCTGGTGGAATTGTGTGGTCCAAATGTTTCTGCAGTGTAGGAGTTGCAGATTACAGGACAAATTTTTCCTGAAACCAAACTGCTTGTTAGAGAGCAGGTTGTTTGTCTCTAAGTGGAGGGTGATGGATTGGTTTATGATTGATTCCATAACTTTACAGGTGACGCAACACAGTGAGATTGGTTGGTAATTTTCAACTAAGCTGGGCTCTCCCTTTTTGAAGATAGGAATGACCGTTGCTAAAGACTATGGGTCGGGCAAGGAGCTGGTTCTGAAAGATACCTCATAGATAATGCTTAGAGGTTCGGCTATGGCAGTGGAAAGCTTTTTCAGAAAGAAGGCACATAGTGGCCTCTCAACGTTATCTTCTCTAAAATCAATATGTAGCCGATTGTTGCAATTAGTTGGAGTTGCAATTAGTTGGAGGGTGTCAGCTCCCTCCGGCTGGAATTGCCAAGATATTCAGGCAAATTCAGGAGCATCACTGCCCATCGCTGGGGAAAGCCCCCTTCTCTCCCACAGATCATTGAGACCCTCCCCCAGTCTGGTGGGGAAGAGTATTCATGCCCTGGGCTGGGGGCAGAAGATTTCCTGCAGTTAACAGAATAGCAGAAATAACAGAGTTGGAAGGGACCTTGGAGGTCTTCTAGTCCAAACCCTTGCTCAAGCAGGAAATCCCAGACCATTTCAGACAAATGGCTGCTCAGTCTCTTCTTGAAAATCTCCAGTGATGGAGCACCCACCCGTTTGAGGAAGGGGGTTTCATAGCTTTGTTGAACTCAACATCAAGGGGAAATTATGTTCCCCCAGTGTAATTCCAGGGAAGGCATGATGGCTCAGCGGTTAAAGATGCTGAGTTTGTCAGGTTCGAGACCACAGCTCCGTGCAACCCACCTAGCAGTTCAAAAGCATGCAAATGCAAGCAGATGAATAGGTACCACTTTGGTGGGAAGTTAACACAGTGTACCGTATGCCTTTGGTGTGTAGCCATGCTGGCCACACGACTACAGAAATTGCCTTCAGACAACACTGGCTCCCTCAGCCAAGAAATGGAGATGAGTGCTAGAGTCGAACATGACCGGACGGAGTAAACCTTTAGTACAGGGGTGTCAAACTCAATTTCATTGAGGGCTGCATCAGGGTTGTGTTTGACCTTGGGGGCTGGGGTGGGTGTGGCAAGCTCGGCGTCACTCGTGTAGGGGGCACCTGTGGTGGCCCAAGATCTCTGCCAGCTAAATGGGCTCCCGAGCTCCGTCTTCGGCTGCGACAGCGTCCTGTAACCCTCTGCCAGCAAAAATGGAGCTCCGTTTCCACTGGCAGAGGCACCGCAGGCCAGATCTAAGCACCCCGCAGGCCAGATCCGGCCCCCAAGCCTTGAGTTTGACACCCCTGCTTTAGTATAATTCCTCTTTTTAGCCCACAGTGAAGGTTGCAGAAGGGGGGCTTCTCACCCGCCCACCCAGAGGAGGGGACCTGGGGAAATTGGCAGCCGTTTTAATTCCGATTCTACCCTACTTGACAGAGGCTGACCCTCCCCACTAATATCCTGGGGAGGAGGTGGTTAAAAAGAGAGTTATTTCCATTTCTTTTTTCCCTGAAGAAATCATGTTGGGATGTTCACAGGATTCTAGTTCTGGTTCACTGACCTTGTCACACGATTATAATTTAATTACAGGGCAGAAAGATGAGATTGTGCCCTGCACTCAATAGTTGATTGCTACATTCATTAAACAAAGTGGAGCAGTTCACATGTAAGAGATACAAATCATGAATTGCAACTCATTCTTCCACTAACAAATGCTTTTGAAAAGCATGTTTTCATGATTTGCATCTCCATTGATAACATCAGAAACAAGAAAACAAGAAACAAGAAAAGCCTTAGTAAGGCCACACATGGAATACTGCACCCAGTTTTGGTCACCATATTATGAAAAAGATGTTGAGACTCTAGAAAGAGGGCAGAGAAGAGCAACCAGGATGACGAGGGGACTGGAGGCTAAAACATACAATGAACGGTTGCAGGAACTGGGCATGGCTGGTCAAGTGAAGAGAAGGACCAGGGGAGACAGGATAGCATCTTCCAATATTTGAGGGGCTGCCACACAGAGGAGGGGGGTCAACCTATTCTCCAAAGCTCCTGAAAGCCAGACAAGGAATAATGGATGGAAACTGAAGGAGGAGAGATTCAACCCAGAAATAAGGAGGAATTTTCTGAGAGTGAGAACAATCAACCCATGGAACAGAAGTTGCCTTCGGAAGTTGTGGGAGCTTCATCCCTGGAGGCTTTCAAGAAGAGACTGGACTGCCACCTGTCAGAAATGGTGTAGGCAGGGTCTCCTGCGTGGGCAGGGGGTTGGACTAGATGACCTACAAGGTCCCTTCCAACTCTGTTACTCTGTTATTCTGACAGGGGGAAATTCCCAGCAAAAATCTCCCCAGCTGGTGCCCTTTGCACCTCGATGGGGCTCCCATCCAGCAGGGCTTAAGGTCACCCTCCAACACCGGGCTGGCTCTGTCATTTCCTCATTTCCTTTCCAGAAGATGGAAATTTTAATGATACGAGGCAGTTCCTCAGCAAAGAAAGAAAGAAAGAAAGAAAGAAAGAAAGAAAGAAAGAAAGAAAGAAAGAAAGAAAGAAAGAAAGAAAGGAGAAGGCAGAAGAGACCCTCTTATTTGGGGCTTGTGGCTGGGAAGCACTGAGCCATTTTGCAAAGGGAAGACTTTCCTCCAGGGAAGCTCCGAATCGAATGTCCCAAAGGTGCTTTTTCCAAGGACTGTCTGGAAAGTCTAGCTACCTCTTGAAAAAGCACCGTTGGGACGACCATGACCCGGATGGCTGGGACTCTCCCTAGATCTCCAAATAGGATGGCCATTTTTGGTCTGGGGCTTGTAGAACCGTAGAATCGTAGGTGTTAAGTTTGCATGGGAATGGAGAGTCGAGATGTAGGACAGTTCAGCACCTTTTATTGAAATCAGCTTGAACTGAAAACGGACTCAGGCGAGCTGCAGGGAAGCCGCTTTTAAGGGCTTCCCTGAAACCGGCCGGCCAGTGACAGCAGTTTATTTCTGCCGCTGCTACATTGGCCAATCAGCGGCGGCTATGCAAATTTACTCCGTACGTCAGTACGTAACAGTAGGGATGGCAGGGGCCCCAGAGGTCTTCTAGTCCAACCCCCTGGGCAAGTCAGGAGTCCTCACTGAAAAGCCTCCAGTGATGAGGCACCCACGACTTCAGGAGGAAAGCCAGTTCCATTGATTAATTGTTCTCCCTGGCAGGAATATTGTCAGCTGCCACCTCACTCACGTCTTTTGCAAGCATTCAGGATCAGCTCAGCTGCCATGAACTCTAAGGGAACTCGATGGGAGGGAACCGAAAGGTCACTGTTTCTCTCCCAGAAGACCTTCAAGGTCACCCAGCTGGGAACCAAAATAGAGCTGCATACCAAACCTACACCTGAAGTGACCGTTCTGAAAACATCTTGTTTGAATTTGATTGGACGGGGGGGGGCAGTGATGGGAGGCGACTAAGGGAGAGAAAACCTAGACTTCAGGATTTTGGGGCGAAATTCTCAGTTCCGGCTCTGCACTACTGCAATTTCGCTTGACTTCTAGTAAACTATGCCTTTCTCAACAAATGGAGTTGAAGATCGTTCTTAACTAGAGGTTCAAGCTGAGGCAGGTCTGACAAATGTCCTCCTTGGTTCTACGTTGGATCTCTCTCCAGTGAGTTTCTACCCATTCGTTACTCCTTGTCCTGGAGAATAAATTGACACCGTCTTCTTTGGGGCAACCCCTCAAATTCTACTGAGAAGGACCAGGGCAGTCTTCCAATATTTGAGGGGTTGTCACAGAGAGGAGGGGGGGGGTGTCAACCTGTTTACCAAAGCCCCTGAAGGCCAGACAAGGAATAATGGATGGAAACTGAATGAGGAGAGATTCAACCCGGAAATAAGGAGAAATTTCCTGAAAGTGAAAGCAATCAACTCATGGAACAGAAATTGCCTTCAGAAGTGGTGGGAGCTTCATCCCTGGAAGCTTTCAAGAAGAGACTGGACTGCCATCTGTCAAAAATGGTGTAGGGTCTCCTGCTTGGGCAGCAGGGGTGGTGGTATTGTACTAGATGACCTACAAGGTCCCTTCCGACTCTATTATTCTGTTAAATATTGCAAGATTGCTATCATGTCGTCCGGAGTCCTTTATTTCTTTGAACTAAAAACCCCCAATTCCAGCAACCCTTCTTCATATGTTTTAGCCTCCAGTCCCCTAATCATCCTGGTTGCTCTTCTCTGCACTCTTTCTACAGTCTCAGCCTCTTTTTTATACTGTGTTGACCAAAACTGGATGCTGTATTCCAAGCATGATCTTACCAAGGCATTATAAAGTGCCTTGGTAATACCACTTACAAAATGGTAGTATCACTTCTCGTGATCTTGATTTTGAACCAGCTCAAAAGTTAAAAAAAAGCAATGATTTCTACTGGGTGATCGTTGCTATAGCTCAACCGCAGCATCAGGGGCGTTAGACCGAATTGCGCCTAAGCGACCTCTCCGTGGCAGTGGATCCCGGAAAGCTCCCTGGTTTACCGAGGAGCTCCGGGAGATGAAACGCCAGAAGAGACGTCTAGAACGCCGCTGGAGAGCCAGCAAAACCGAGTCTGATCGAACACTATTAAGAATTTACATCAGATCTTATTTAGTGGCGATAAGGGCGGCAAAACGATCTTATTTTTCCGCTCTTATTGCGTCCGCAGATTCTTGCCCGGCCGCCTTGTTTAGGGTGACTCGCTCCCTCCTTGCCAAAGGGGGGAGCGAGGAACACTTACAAGGCAGAGCTGAGGAATTTGCTGAGTTTCTGTCGGATAAAGTCGCTCAGATTCGGTCAAACCTGGACTCTAGCTGGGCAGAGTCCATAGAGGTGACAGGGGCTAGTCTTAGTTCACCATTATGGGAAGAGTTTGGGCCTGTTTCTCCCGAAGATGTGGACAGAGCGGTGGGGGCGATGGGTACCTCCACCTGTTTATTGGACCCGTGCCCCTCCTGGTTGGTTTCGGCCAGCAGAGAGGTGGCATGCAGCTGGATCCGGGCGGTGGTCACCGCTTCTCTGAGGGAGGGATCCGTACCGCAGTCGTTAAAAACTGCGGTGGTGAGACCCCTCCTGAAGAAGCCTTCCCTGGATCCAGCTGACTTGAAGAACTATCATCCGGTCTCCAACTTGCCCTTTCTGGGGAAAGTTGTTGAGAAGGTGGTGGTTACTCAGCTTCTGCAGCTTCTGGATGAAACAGATCATCTAGATCCTTATCAGTCGGGTTTCAGGCACGGCTACAGTACAGAAACTGCCTTGGTCGCTCTGATGGATGATCTCTGGCGGGCCCGGGATGGGGGTAATTCCTCCATCCTGGTGCTACTTGACCTCTCAGCGGCGTTCGATACCATCGACCATGGTATCCTTCTGCATCGTCTCGGCAAGTTGGGGGTGGGAGGCACCGTTTTACGGTGGTTCTCCTCTTATCTCGCCGACAGGATGCAGTCGGTGTTGACAGGAGGACAGAGATCGTCCCCTAGGCCCCTATCATGTGGGGTGCCTCAGGGGTCGGTTCTCTCGCCCATCCTGTTTAACATTTACATGAAACCGCTGGGGGAGATCATCCGCAGACATGGGGTGCGTTACCACCAGTACGCTGATGACACCCAGCTGTACATCACCACCCCATCTGACTTCAGGGAGGCAGTCGATGTAATGTGCCGATGCCTGGCCGACATTAGGATCTGGATGAGGAGGAACAGACTCAGACTTAATCCCGACAAGACTGAGTGGCTTTGGATATTGCCTCCTAAGGTTCATGACAACTACCCCTCCTTGGTCTTTGAGGGTGCGAAACTGACCCCCTCAGACCAGGTCCGCAACTTGGGGGTCCTCCTAGATCCACAGCTAAAATTGGACCACCATCTTTCTGCTGTGGCTAGGGGGGCCTTTGCACAGGTTCGCCTGGTGCACCAGTTGCGGCCATACTTGGAGAAGGAGGCTCTACTCACGGTCACTCATGCCCTTGTCACCTCGTGTTGCAAAATGCGGCTGCGCGTGCTGTGGTGGGTGTGCCAAGGTACACCCACGTGACACCGATACTCCGCCAGCTGCATTGGTTGCCCATCGGTCTCCGGGTCCAATTCAAGGTGTTGATCACCATCTTTAAAGCCCTTCATGGCTTGGGACCAGGGTATCTTCGGGACCGCATTCTGCCTCATACTTCCCTCCGACCGGTTAGGGCCCACAGAGTTGGCCTCCTCCGGGTCCCGTCGGCCAAGCAATGTCAGCTGGCGGGCCCCAGGGGGAGAGCCTTCTCTGTGGCTGGCCCCGTGCTCTGGAACCGACTACCCCCAGAGACCCGGACTATCCCCACTCTGCTGGCTTTCCGAAAAGCCATTAAGACATGGCTTTTCCTGCAGGTGGGGGGGACAGCTTAATTCCACCTGAGCCTACCCCCCAAGTATGTATGTGTTGTATGGATGTTGTTGTTTTAAATAACTGTTTTAAATGTTTGTACTTGTTTTTAAATTCCATGCAATTTTTGTTTATTCTTGTATTTCTCCTTGTTGTAAGCCGCCCTGAGTCCTTCGGGAGTTGGGCGGCATATAAGAATAACAAAATAAATAAATAAAATAAATATCACAGTTACATGTTTCATCCATAATCGCGTAGTTTCGATGGCCAGGTCGTGATATTTCGTGATTTTTTCCAGTTCTTTTTCTTTGACTCTGGCGTCTCCTGGTACAGCGATATCAATAAATTGTACACTTCAGATTTTGACAACTGTGATATCTGACATGTTGTGTTCCAAATGACGATCCGTCTGTATTCGAAAGTCCCACAAGATCTTCACCATCTCATTTTTGTCAACTTTTTCCACTTTATGACTTTTACAGGTAAGTCATATTTTTATATTATTATTATCTCTTTTATTCATCAAACATGAAACTCAGTCAACTGAACATTTTAAAAAGTGTCACAAATACCACTGACTGGTGCTAATGGTTGATACGGGTTGCTGCCAGCATCCTAGGTATCAACCAAGTATCTTCTTAAAATATATGATGTGCCGAGTAGCGCAGTTTTTTGTAGTTCCGCTGGTGTTATTGCAGGAAGCTGCAATTTCTTGATGTGTTTTGTGAAATTCTTGGACATGGTACCAAGTGCCCCGATGACAATGGGTATCACTGTTACATGTTTCATCCATAGCCAAGTAGTTTCAATGGCCAGGTTGCGATATTTTGTAATTTTTTTCCAGTTCTTTTTCTTCGACTCTGGCATCTCCTGGTACAGCGATATTTACTACTACTACTACTACTACTACTACTACTACTACTACTACTACTACTACTGTTGTTGTTATTGTTGTTGTTGTTGTATTTTAGGAATGTATTTTATTCATTAAACATGAAACTCAGCCAATTGACTGGTGCTAATGGTTGATACAGGTTGCTGCCAGCGAACTAGGTATGAACCAAGTACCTTCTTAAGATGTATGATGTTCCAAGTTGTTGTTGTTGTTGTTGTTGTTGTTGTTGTTATTGTTATTATTATTATTATCATCATCATCATCATCATCATCATCATCATCATCATCATCATCATCAAACATTCTTGAGAAAGGAACCCATGAAAAAAGAAGATATACAAGAGAGAAAGGGAAAGATTAAAAGAAACATAAAGAAAACCAAATGCAAGTTGACTGTGGAATTCTGGGAGTTGAAGTCCACACACCTTAAAGTTGCCAACGTGAGAGACAGTGATCCAATCTGTTCTTTTAATGACGCTGCCCCTCTAAAATCCACTTTTCTTTCTGGCTTCGGTGAAAATTCTACAGCGTGTTTAAAAGTGGCTTACCCTATCAGAATTATTCTTACTAGGCATATTTAGGGGAAAATTTGATGAAGAAGATAGATATTTAATATTACACATTACTACAGCCGCTAGAATTACTTACGCACAAACTTGGAAATTGGACTCAGTACCAACAATGATAACTGTGGTCAATAAAATTTTGGAAGTAGCAGAGATGTGCAAGTTAACGATGGAAATTCAGGACAAAGAAGAGACAGATTTTTATAAAACCTGGGATAGATGGTATAATTGGCTTGGACAAAAAAAATACAGAAATCTATTATAGTATAACTTCTTGCAATGATATAACAAACTGTAGTTTATTTTATATATTATGATACTTTATCTCACTTTCTGACTGAAATAATGTTTGCAAACAGCAGGATGAATTGGGTAAATTAGCTGTAGAAAGATTTATAATGTATAAATACAGATATAATATATAATCGAGTGTATAAAGCAGGGGTCGGGAACCTTTTTGACTAAGAGAGCCATGAAAGCAAAAAATTTGGAAATTTATTTCAGTGAGAGCCATATAATATATTTTAAAAGTGAATTCAACTAAATGTCAATAGGGACAATGGGATATTGAGAGAATCCCTGTCTTTGTGCTGTTTAATTTGTTGCTGCTGTAGCAGCTTCCTTGCTCCAAAGTGATATTTGTCTTTGAGTTGGTGATTTCCATCATAGCATTGGTAATGATTCTTTCTTTCTTTCTTTCTTTCTTTCTTTCTTTCTTTCTTTCTTTCTTTCTTTCTTTCTTTCTTTCTTTCTTTCTTTCTTTCTTTCTTTCTCTTCTTCTTCTTCTTCTTCTTCTTCTTCTTCTTCTTCTTCTTCTTCTTCTTCTTCTTCTTTCTTTCTTTCTTCTTCTTCTTTCTTTCTTTCTTTCTTTCTTTCTTTCTTTCTTTCTTTCTTTCTTTCTTTCTTTCTTTCTTTCTTTCTTTCTTTCTTTCTTTCTTTCTTTCTTTCTCTCTGCAAACCAATCCCCACCGTGGCTCCTTTCTCCCTCGCCCAGCCCTCTTCCAAGACGTCAAGTGCGGGGAACCGCACCAAGCGAGGTAGGTGGGTGGGTTGCTGAAGAAGCCCCGGAGCCCCGCCGCCAACCTGCGTCTCCTGCTGGGAAGGAGCCTCTGTCGCTGTCTCTCGCGGGGTTCCAGCCACCCGACTGAGTCCCTGACCGCGGCACTGGCAGGGTTAATGCGTATGGGAGAGGAGAGAGAGCGCTACCGCCGCCGCTGCTACTTTCACCGCTCCGATATTTCTTTGGTGGGCGCGCGCGGGAGGGACCATGGAGCAGAGGCGCCCGGCAGCTTAAGGCAAGAGGCGGGTGGGAGACGCGGGCAGGAGCCTGTCGCCGCCGCCGCCACTTCTGGCATCCGCACGCCTCTCACCCCGCTCGCCGGGTGCCTCTGCTCAGCGGTCCCTCCTGCGGAGGCCCACCAAAGAAATATTGGAGCAGCGAAAAGTAGCAGCAGCGGCGGTAGCGCGCTCTCTCCTTCCCTCCACCGCTGCTACTTTCGCTGCTCCAATATTTCTTTGGTGGGCCTCCGCAGGAGGGACCGCTGAGCAGAGGCACCCGGCGAGCGGGGTGAGAGGCGTGCGGATGCCAGAAGTGGCGGCGGCGGCGACAGGCTCCTGCCCGCGTCTCCCACCCGCCTCTTGCCTTAAGCTGCCGGGCGCCTCTGCTCCATGGTCCCTCCCGCGCGCGCCCACCAAAGAAATATCGGAGCGGTGAAAGTAGCAGCGGCGGCGGTAGCGCGCTCTCTCCTTCCCTCCCTGCATGGGAGGGAAGGAGAGAGCGCGCTACCGCCGCCGCTGCTACTTTTCGCTGCTCCAATATTTCTTTGGTGGGCCTCCGCAGGAGGGACCGCTGAGCAGAGGCACCCGGCGAGCGGGGTGAGAGGCGTGGGGATGCCAGAAGTGGCGGCGGCGGCGACAGGCTCCTGCCCGCGTCTCCCACCCGCCTCTTGCCTTAAGCTGCCGGGCGCCTCTGCTCCATGGTCCCTCCCGCGCGCGCCCACCAAAGAAATATCGGAGCGGTGAAAGTAGCAGCGGCGGCGGTAGCGCTCTCTCTCCTCTCCCATACGCATTAACCCTGCCGGTGCCGCGGTCAGGGACTCAGTCGGGTGGCTGGAACCCCGCGAGAGACAGCGACAGAGGCTCCTTCCCAGCAGGAGACGCAGGTTGGCGGCGGGGCTCTGGGGCTTCTTCAGCTGCTTGGCTGGAGAACGGCGGGGATGTGGCCATGGCCGTTTTTTAGCTCCCCCCGTCCCGGCTGAACGCCGCCATTTGGGTTATTTTTCCCTCTGTGCATGCGCGCGCATGCACAGAGGGAAAAATAACCCAAATGATTGTGGTCAGCCGGGACGGGAAAGCGGTGATTGTGTTCAGCCGGGACGGGAAAGCGGGCAGGAGAAGCTCCGCGCCGCAACCGCCGCCAGTTCCATCGGCTATACGCCGAAGGACTGGCCCGGGCGAACCGGGAGGATTTCACCCCTGCTGCGAGCCATATGCAGTCATCAAAAGAGCCACATCTGGCTCGCGAGCCATAGGTTCCCGACCCCTGGTATAAAGACTAGTAGTAGTAGCTAATAGGCTGTCAAAGAAGCAGGATATCACTTTTATGGTTTGTATTAGTCGGTGTTATGTTTGTAGTCGACTGCGTATGTTATTTGCTTACTGTAGTGTTTCTACAGTTTTTGTATTTGTTTTTTTTTGTGTTTATTTTTGTTGTTGTGTGTATTTAATTGTTATGTTTTTAAAGGAAAACTCAATAAATATTATTCTTAAAAAAAAAAAAAAGACTGAGTGGCTTTGGATATTGCCTCCTAAGGACCAAGACAATTGTCCCTCCTTGATGTTCGAGGGAGCGAAACTGACTCCCTCAGATCAGGTCCGCAACTTGGGGGTCCTCCTAGATCCACAGCTAAAATTGGATCACCATCTTTCCGCTGTGGCTAGGGGGGCCTTTGCACAGGTTCGCCTGGTGCACCAGTTGCGGCCATACCTGGAGAAGGAGGCTCTATTCACGGTCACTCATGCCCTTGTCACCTCCCGTCTGGACTACTGCAACGCGCTCTACATGGGGCTACCCTTGAAGAGTATCCGGAGACTTCAGCTGGTGCAAAATGCGGCTGCACGTGCTGTGGTGGGTGTGCCAAGGTACACCCACGTGACACCTGTACTCCGTCAGCTGCATTGGTTGCCCATCGGTCTCCGGGTCCGATTCAAGGTGTTGATCACCATCTTTAAAGCCCTTCATGGCTTAGGACCAGGTTATCTCCGGGACCGCATTCTGCCTCACACTTCCCTTCGACCGGTTAGGGCCCACAGAGTTGGCCTCCTTCAGGTCCCGTCGGCCAAGCAATGCCGGCTGGCGGGCCCTAGGGGGAGAGCCTTCTCTGTGGCCGGCCCCGTGCTCTGGAACCAACTTCCCCCAGAGACCCGAACTATCCCCACTCTGCTGGCCTTCCGCAAGGCTGTTAAGACATGGCTCTTCCTGCAGGCTGAGGGTAGAGCGTAATCCATTGAGCTCACCCCAAGTATGTATGATTGTTGAATGGTTATTGTATACTTTTAATATTACGGTTTTAATTTTTATATTTGTTTTTAAATGCATATTTATTATTGGTTTCTTGTATTTTTTGCTGTTGTACGCCGCCCGGAGTCCTCCGGGAGTTGGGCGGCATATAAGAATGCCAAATAAATAAATAAATAAATAAATTGTTAAACAAGAATCGAAACTCCACAGAATCGCATTGTCCGTCTTTCCCTGGCGTTTAAAAGCCAATCCAAAGGCCAAGAGCTGGCACACTTCATCAAAGCAACCTTTGGCATCTGCACAATTTCTGTTCCAGGAACACATCATCCTTTAAACAACAATCTCACCCTGGCAGATCCAAAGTTCCCCAGAGATTGACGGATTCCAAACTTTTGCAACTTTTTCCTATCTTATCTATGCCACAGGAAGAATTCCCAGCCACAGCAGGCAAGGCAAACACAGGGTAGCACCAAGGGCTAGGAACAAACGTATGCTCAGATTTATTGCACGTCTGACATAGAGAAATGTGTTGGCATGAACTAAAACAACTGTTTTTAATGAGCTCGTTCCATTTTAATAACAGATGAAATGTATTTAACTTTTTTTAAAAAAAACAGACAGCACTGGTTTTATAAAACCGAAAACTCCAATTTTCTCTTCCAAATTTCAACAACTATTTTAATGAGTTTGTCTATATGTTCAATAATATATGAAATGTGTTTAACCTTTAAAAAAACAGCATGATTTTGTAATTCAGAAAACTCCAATTTTCGTTTCAAATTTCGTACAAGTTACACATATTTATTTCACTGCAGCTTTTTAGTTGTGTTTTAGTTGTGTAATCATTAAAAGTACTTTTATCTGGTGTGTTCCAAAGTGTTGGAGGTTCTGAGAACACATCAAGAAAAAGAAAAATCACGGCTAGCAAAATGCATTTTTATCTGAATATTCAGCTTCTTTGGATGAATTATGTTCTTTTTGTTACTTTGAAAGCTTTGAAAACATTATTAATGATGACCTGATCAAAGGAAGAACTTGTAGGAGGAGAGCCAGTAAAAAAATTCCAATTTTTTTACTACCGGTTCTGTGGGCGTGGCTTGGTGGCGTGGCAGGGGAAGGTTACTGCAAAATCCCCACTTCCTCCCGATCAGCTGGGACTCGGGAGGCAGAGAATAGATGGGGGCGGGGCCAGTCAGAGGTGGCATTTACCGGTTCTCCAAACTACTCAAAATTTCCGCTACTGGTTCTCCAGAACTGGCCAGAACCTGCTGCATCCCACCTCTGGAGGAGACCTACATTAATTTATGGGGGTCAACAATGCAGGGAGGGAGGAGGACCAGTGGGGTGGGGGAGGGGATCTCTGGAAGGGATGAGAGCCGGAGCATCTCGGTCTGGTCTCCTCTAGGTCCCATCAACCAAGCAGTGCCGGCTGGTGGGACCGCAGGGGAGGGCCTTCTCTGTGGGAGCTCCATCTCTCTGGAACCAATTCCCTCCAGAGATACGGATTATCCCCACCCTACTGGCCTTCCGTAAAGCTGTGAAAACATGGCTGTTCATGCAGGCGGGGGGAATTAAGATCAAACCCCCCCATATTTGAATGATGGCTTGTTTGTAAATTTTAAATTTTTGTATTTTTAATTGTTGGTATCATTTTTATAAATTGTTGTTGTATTATGTTGTATGCTGCCCTGAGTCCTACGGGAGTTGGACTCCCTCAGAACGGGTTCACAATTTGGGTGTTATCTTAGATCCACAGCTCAAATTGGAGCAACATCTTTCAGCTGTGGCTAGGGGGACCTTTGCACAGATCCGTCTTGTGCACCAATTGCGACCCTACTTGGAGAAGGAGGCACTTCTCACAGTCACTCACACCCTTATCACCTCCCGGCTGGATTACTGCAACGTGCTCTACATGGGGCTACCCTCAAAGAGCATCCGGAGACTGCAATTGGTACAGAATGCAGCTGCGCGAGCTGTGGTGGGTGTGCCGAGATACACCCACATAACACGTATCCTCCGCCAGCTGCATTGGTTGCCTATTAGTCTCCGGTCGCAATTTAAGGTGTTGGTTTTGACCTTTAAAACCCTACATGGCTCAGGACCAGGCTACCTCCGGGACCGCATCCTACCACATACCTCCCTACGACCAGTGAGGTCCCACAGAGTGGGCCTCCTCCGGGTCCCATCAGCCAAACAATGTCGGTTGGTGGGGCCACGGGGGAGAACCTTCTCTGTGGGAGCCCCATCTCTCTGGAACCAACTCCCACCAGAGATCCGGACCATCCCCACTCTACTGGCCTTCCGCAAAGCCGTAAAAATATGGCTCTTCCGGCAGGCGGGGTGAAGATCAGATTCCCCCATGATTGAATGTTCCTTTTAAAATTATGTAATGTTTTTTAAATTTACTTGTGTCATACATTGTTCTTATTTCTGCTGTACGCCACCCTGAGTCCTACGGGATTGGGCGGCCTATAAGAACTTTTAATTAAATTAAATTAAATTAAAGTTGGGTGGCATATAAAAACTGAGCTGAAGTGGTGCAGTGGTTAAATGCTGCGACTGCAGGCTGACTGCTAGTTCAGCAGTTCAGCAGTTCAAATCTCACTGGCTCAAGGTTGACTCAGCCTTCCATCCTTCTGAGGTGGGTAAAATGAGGACCCAGATTGTTGGGGGCAATATGCTGAACTCTGTAAACCGCTTAGAGAGGGCTTAAAGCACTATGAAGCGGTATATAAGTCTAAGTGCTATTGCTATTGCTATAAAAACGACCAAATAAATAAATAAATAAATAAATCAGAAAGAGGGGCAGCAGCTTTTCAGGATAATAAACCTGGTTAAAAGGCAGTCAGCTGCAGTTCCTCAGATTCATGGCTATGCTGAAAGAGAGCTTAATCTGGGGTGATCTGACAGAAGGCAGGAGAAGACCGTTAATTATGCAGATAGAAGCTACATGTGAGACAGGGGGGCACAAGTAAAGCAAATGGACCTCCCCCCCCCAGAAATCACAAAAACAAAAAAACCCTTGCAAATCACTGTCAAATGACCTCAGGATGTTGCAACCGGTTGTAAATGTGAGCTGGTTGCCAAATGCCCGAATAGCAATTGCATGACTGCAGGGATGGTACAACAGTTGCAAAAGCAAGTACAAGTGGCAATTCATCCCCACCCCCAAATCGTTAAATGAATGATTGTAAGTTGAGGACTACCTGTATTGTTAGACATTCTCCATAAAATTAGGCAATTAGGTTAATCTTGTATTAACAAGATAGCCGAGTCGGAGGGGACCTTGGAGGTCTTCCAGTCCAACCCCCTGGTCAGGGAGGAAACCTGGCCTAGACCATTCCAGACAAATGGCTGTCCAGTCTCTTCTTGAAGACATCCAGTGATGAAGCATTCCTGACTTCCACTGACTAATTGTTCTTTCTGTCAGGAAATTCCTCCTTAGTTCTAGTTGTTTTTCTCTCTATGTTTTATTCTCCAGTCCCTTAATCATCTTTCTTTTTCATAATGTGGTGACCAAAACTGGATGCTGTATTCCTGGTGTGGCCTTTCTAAGGTTGTATAAAGCGGTACTAATACTTTCCATGATTTTTATTCTATCCCTCTGTTAATGCGGTCTAGGATTGCACTAATTAACTAATTACATTAATAAAATAATTAATTGCATGAATACAAAGATTGTATTGGCTTTTTCAGCAGCTGCAGCACCGTGCTGGCTCATATTTAAGGGATTGTCCACTAGGACTCCAAGATCCCTCTTGCAGTTATTAAGGTTGAGCCAGGTACCACGTATTCCATACCTGTGCATTTGGTTTTTCTTGCCTAAATGTAGAACCTTGCTTGTCTCATTTTTCTCTCTACTTTTCCAAACTATAATTTAGAAAGCCCAAAGTTCCAGTCCCTCTTCTGTCCATCTTGCGTTCTTCACAAGATTGCCTGATAAACAAAGCAAGGGTCTCCAGCCACAGGCTAAATGGAAGACGAGCAAGCTATCCTCTGCAGCTCAGCCAGTCAAAATGCGGTCCGTCTCAGCTCCCCTCTTGACTTTTTATTAATCGGACTTTCAGGACATCCCTGTAAAAGGAGCCAAAAGCCATCCATGAGTTCTATAAACTACCACAGTGGACTGGAGTGGCAGAATCCCATTTGTAATTAAGACAATAATCAGAGTAATTATTTTGATCCAACAAATAAAACTTCAGGGAAATCAATGATTTCCATAAATAGTTCCAAAAATGTTTTTACATCCAACGATGCAAACCAGAGCCATTTTGTGATCTTCAGAGAGAAAGGCTGAAAGGACAGCTAAGAATTTAACTTACCGTAAGTTATCAGAAACGCAGCATCCTTTCCTAAAACCGGATTCCCAGATGGGACTTTTCTCTGCAAACAACATTCCAGAGATGCCCTCAAGATCTTGGTATCCCAGTTCATCCCAGTGGAAATGCACCAGCCCAGCCCACTGGAGTGGGTTTTGGACAACTCGCCGCAGCCCATTCGTTGCAGGACAACTCACCACGGGACAATTCAGTACTGTGTTAATCATTATTGGTGGCTGCATTTCCATCAAAAGTATTGTAAACTCTTGTATTTCTGGGTTGACTTTCTTATTTTGCTATTATTGGCCAAGGTTCTGCTGAAATTAATTTAACTTTTGTATTTCAAGCTTTCAAGAAGAGATTGGACTGCCATCTGTCAGAAATGGTGTAAGGTCTCCAGCTTGGGCGGCAAGGGGGGGTTGGACTAGATGACCTATACGGTCCCTTCCAACTCGGTTAATCTGTTAAAACTGTTGAATCTGTTGAATTGTCCCACGGCAAGTTGGCCATAGCAAGTTGTCCCATTCTGTAGTGGAGCATTGTGGCCCCACAATTCCAGGAGGTCAGTAAAGGGGAATCAATTCAAAAATGAGAGGTGCAGCTTCAACTGGAAGGTATGAGGAGGATGGTGGCTCTTTCTGGCTTGGGACTACTGTATTTTTTGGCGTATAAGACGCACCTTTTTGCCCAACCAAAAGTGGGTGGAAATGTCGGTGCGTCTTATACACCGAATACAGCCATTTTTGGCCTCCCGAAGCCCCGCCCCTGCATCCCGTTTTTGCAAAAAATGGGCCCGTTTTTCGCAAAAATGGGGTGCGCAGAGGGTTTGGGAAGCCTGCAGAGCGCTCCTAGGGGGTGGGGGAAGGCAAAAACACCCCTGTTTTTGCCTTCCCCCACCTCCTAGGAGCACTCTGCAGGCTTCCCAAACCTTCTGCATGCCCCGTTTTTGCAAAAAGCGGGCAAAAAGCGGGCCGTTTTTTTGCAAAAACAGGGGTGTTTTCGCCTTCTAATTACCCCATCTAGCATGACTGGAGGAGGAATTCTGGGAGTTGAAGTCCACAAGTCTTAAAGCTGTCAAGTTTGAAGACCCCTGAGTTAGGGATTAGGGGTGCAAGGGTCTTCAAACTTGGCAAGTTTAAGACTTGTGGACTTCAACTTCCATTCCTGAGCTAGCATGACTGAGCTAGCAAATAAAATACTTTCTTTGGGGAACCAAGGACATTCCCACCAGGTGTCCGGAAGGAGGGAACTGGAGACATCTAACAACTGGACCAGAGGTGGGTTCCTCCCGGTTCGGACCGGTTTGCCCGAACCGGTAGCAAACCACTGGTGACATCACTATGACATCATGGAACCAGTTTGGTCAGTGCTGGTCCGTGGCTGGTCTTTTTTTTGGATTTTTTGGGGGGATTTTTTTGGGGGGGATTTTTTCCCAGGTTTTTTTTCTTCTGCGCATGTGCAGAAGCCAAGTTTCCAGCACTGCGCATGCATCGCCATCTTGTTTTTGGCTTTTGGGGGGGGGGATTTTTTGAGATTTTTTGGCACTGCGCAGGTGCGCACGTGCAAAGTGTGTGCACAACCACTAGGCACAGCCACGCGGCGCGGGAGGAAGCGAACCAGCAGCAAAGTAAGTTAGAACCCACCCCTGAACTGGACTGTATCCTGATTGGACCATGGGACTGATTGTTGGGAGAAAGTGAAAGAACTTTTACTTTTAATTAGGTGAAAACCGTGGGAAAATTTAGAGTCAGTTTTCACCAGCTCTTGCCAATATAGCAATAGCACTTTACTTATATACCGCTTCATAGTGCTTTACAGCCCTCTCTAAGCGGTTTACAGAGTTCAGCATATTGCCCCCAACAATCTGGGTCCTCATTTTACCCACCTCGGAAGGATGGAAGGCTGAGTCAACCTTGAGCCTAGTGAGATTTGAACAGCTGAACTGCTGAACTAGCAGTCAGCCTGCAGTCGCAGCATTTAACCACTGCACCACTTCAGCTCTAACATATGACATATCCAATAAATCTATTCTTTGAGGAATCCACCCGCCTAGGAATTTCGATTGCTATGGGTGTGTTACTTGGAACCCTGACATTAAACCAACTGACAAATAATGGAATCCATTCCCTTTATTAAATTTGCAGTGTGCTGTATCAAAACAAAGTCCACTCAAATTGGTGATCAGCCTAAGCTTTGCCTGGGATCCAATTCATTCTATTGGGACCACCATAGAGACGCTAAGGGGCAGAGCGGCTGCATTCACAAGGACGCAAAGACCAGGAGATCATGAAAAACTCAACTTTTCCAGAGAGAATTCCAGCGATGCTCGCACCATCCATAGTCTTTTATTTCTTTATGGTAAGATTATATAGAGTCACTTTTTTTATGATTTCGTGACCTGGCTGGTGTTTGCTTTCATTATACCACAGAACTTTTGTCTCAGGTTTTGTGAAGATCCTGTCAGCCAGCAAAAGTTATGCCTTCAAAACAACCAGGGCACCTTAAAGGTTAAAGTGGGTCTTCTGCTTTGCTTAGCAATATGGTTGGGTTAGAGTTTCACACGGTGTTTTTCAACTTTGGGAACTTGAACTCCCAGAATTCCCCAGCCAGCTATTGCTAGTCATGCCGGATGATGCTCTAATTGTTTCAATTCAATTCAATTCAATTCACTATGTTAGGGTTTAACAGAGTGTTTTTCAATCTTGGTAACTTGGGTGGACTTCAATTCCCAGAATTCCCCAGCCAGTTATTGTTGGTCATGCTTGCTCATGTGCTAAATCAGTATTTCTCAACCTTGGTAGCCTGAAGATGGGTGGACTTCAACTCCCAGAATTCCCCAGCCAGCTTTGGGCGTTGAAGTCCACCCATGTTCAAGTTGCCAAGGTTGAGAAATGCTTGTTTAACAAATTGCATGAGCCCAGAAAATGGTTCGTTCAGTAACCTGGTTGAGTGTGTCCCATGAACGCAAGCCCTCTGTCACTAGAATGCTTCAAGGAACTTGTGATGGCCTCCCCCTGCTTTGCATCCTTGCAGGTTTCAGGATCCCAAGACGAACCCCGGGAGAGAGAGCTGCACTGTTCCCTCTAAGGTGTGCAGCGGCGCGGCCACGCACGTGATGAGAGAATGCCGCGTGGAAGTTTCTAACTTCTGCCCGGCATTTTCTAATGGGAGAGGCTGCGCACCTGCGCATACGCGCAGATGAAAAGAGAACACCACACGCCATTTTCTGCTATTACGGGGAACATTGGAGAGCTGGCTGCTGGCCAGGGTGACTTCTCACCCAAAAAAGGAGGAGGAGGAAGAACACCCATTTTTTTCCAAGAAAGGGAGAAAAAAAAACCCAATCTCTTCCTCATAGTGTGTAGCCAAGTCACTATTCCTCTGGCCCAGCTCTTCAGACGTGATTGAAAGATAAAGTGTCATAAAGTTTCTAATCATTGCATGATTCACCTTGTACCAGCTTACAGGCAAAGACTTAAAACCACAAAACCAACAATTAAATCAATGAAGACTTGGACTGAGGAGACAAAGTTAAGACTACTGGCTTGATTTGACTGCACTGATTGGAATATTTTTGAAGATACCTCTGCAGACCTGGATAAACTCACAGATACTGTAACATCATATGTCAGCTTCTGTGAAGACCTATGTGTACCAGGAACTTGCGAATATACAGCAACAACAAATCTTGGTTCACAGCTAAACTGAAGCAGCTACGTCGTTCCAAAGAGGAAGCCTATAGAAAAGGTGATAAAACAAGGAGAGAAGTAACTTAGAACTAAGGAGAAACTTCCTGACAGTTAGAACAATTAATCAGTGGACCGGCTTGCCTCCAGAAGCTGTGAATGCTCCAACACTGGACGTTTTTAAGAAGATGTTGGATAACCATTTGTCTGAAGAGGTGTAGGGTTTCCTGCTTAAGCAGGGGGTTGGACTAGAAGACCTCTAAGGTCCCTTCCAGCTCTGTTGTTGTTGGTGGTGGTGGTGGTGTTGGTGGTGGTATTGGTGTTGCTGTTATTATTATTATTATTATTATTATTATTATTATTATTATTATTATTATTATTATTATTATTATCATCATCATCATCATCATCATCATCATCATCATCATCATCATCATCATCATCATCTTTATCATCATCATCATCATCATCATCATCATTGCTGTACAATCAGGCCAGAAATGTATTAACAAGGGAGATCAGAGCAGCAAAAAGAAGCTACTCTGAAAAGCTAAGGAATCAGTTTTCAACAAATGAGCCAGCAAACATGTGGAAAACTCTTAAAAACATCACCGGCTACAGCAAACCACCTTCCCAAGCTGAAGGAAATCAGCAACTGGCAGATGACCTGAACGTGTTTTACTGCACGTTTCAAAGGAAACTACAGCCACCTATCTCCACAACCCCCATCCCAGGCACACCAACAACAGCCAAACTTCCTACAACTGACTCCATACCATTGGGTTCACAACCTCTAGTGATCACAGAAAAGGAAGTGCAAGACCTATTTCACAGACAAAAGCCAGGAAAAGCTCCAGGCCCAGACAAGATAACTCCTTCTTGCTTAAAACTCTATGCTGACCAATTGGCCCCCATCTTCACCCGAATCTTCAATAAATTGCTAGAGATATGCCATGTTACTTCTTGCTTCAAATGCTCTACTATCATCCCAGTGCCGAAGAAGCCCTCCATCAAGGAACTGAATGACTACAGACCAGTTGCTCTAACATCTGAAGTTATGAAAACCTTTGAAAGGCTAGTGATGTCCCACTTGAAAACCATCACGGATCCACTGTTAGACT
Organism: Diadophis punctatus similis; assembly: GCA_023053685.1. NCBI lineage: Eukaryota > Metazoa > Chordata > Lepidosauria > Squamata > Dipsadidae > Diadophis > Diadophis punctatus. The sequence continues at coordinate 82,913,246 of JALIGW010000005.1, read as the reverse complement.
CCCTGTAATTTGCATACCGAGCAAACAGATCAACAGATGATGCTGTTAATATGGCTCTGCACTACATCCTACAACATCTTGAATCTCCAAAGACCTACGCAAGGGTCCTCTTTGTAGACTTTAGTTCAGCATTCAATACCATCATTCCAGACTCTCTTCTAACTAAGCTAAACCAGCTAGCGGTACCTGAACACACTTGTAAGTGGATCACAAGCTTCCTAATAGACAGGAAGCAGCAGGTGAAGCTAGGCAAAATCACATCAGATACCTGTCCAATTAGCACAGGGCCCCCCAAGACTGTGTGCTCTCTCCACTTCTCATCTCTCTATATACCAATGATTGCATCTCTAACAATCCATCTGTTAAACTACTGAAGTTTGCAGATGACACAACAGTGATTGGTCTCATTTGAGACAACGATGAATCCGCATAGAGATGGGAGGTTGAACAACTAACCTCATGGTGCGACCGGAACAATCTGGAACTGAACACACTCAAAACCGTAGAAATGGTGGTAGACTTTAGGAGAAACCCTCCTATTCTACCACCTCTTACAATACTATACAACACAGTATCAACAGAAGAGACCTTCAAATTTCTAGGTTCTACCATATTGCAAGATCTAAAATGGTCACCCAACATCAAAAACGTCATCAAAAAAGCACAACAAAGAATGTTCAGAAAGCTCAAACTGCCCAAGGAGTTGCTGATACAGTTCTACAGAGGAATTATTGAGTCTGTCCTCTGCACCTCTACAACTGTCTGGTTTGGTTCTGCAACCCAACAAGACAGACACAGACTTCAGAGGATAATCAGAACTGCAGAAAAAACAATTACTGCCAACCTGCCTTCCATTGAGGACCTGTATACTGCATGAGTCAAAAAGAGGGCTGTGAAAATATTTACTGACCCCTCGCATCCTGGACATAAATTCTTTCAACTCCTACCCTCAAAACGAGGCTATAGAGCACTGCACACCAAGACAACTAGACACAAGGACAGCTTTTTCCCGAATGCCATCACTCTGCTAAACAGCTAATTCCCTCAGCACTGTCAAACTATTTACAAAGCCTGCACAACTATTAATCTTCTCATCGTTCCCATCACCCATCTCCTCCCATGACTGTAACTTTGTTGCTTGTATCCTTACAATTTATATTGACTGGTTCCTAATATGATTTGATTGCTTATTTGTACCAGGACTATCATTAAGCGTTGTACCTCATGATTCTTGACAAACATATATTTTCTTTCATGTACACTGAGAGCATATGTACCAAGACAAGTTCCTTGTGTGTCCAATTATATTTGGCCAATAAAATTCTATTCTATTCTATTCTAAATGCAGCCTAGCTTTTAACAGCTGCCCTTCCTGTGCGAGAACCCTGTTTGGTCGAGGGGAGGATCACGGGGTTTCTAGTTGCTCGAAACTCATGACTTTCCCAGTTCTAAGAACTGCACCCTTAGCCAGTTGCATTTTCTCTCTCAAGGTTAAAGCTGGTCCTTTAACCAGCCCTCTTTTGGGGGGGGGGGAACCTGGTGGAGAAACCCACCTATTCTCCAAAGCACCTGAAGGCAGGACAAGAAGCAACGGATGGAAACTAACCAAGAGAGAAGCAACCTAGAAATAAGAATAAATTTCCTGACAATTAGAACAATTAACCAGTGGGAAAGCTTGCCACCAGAACTTGTAGATGTTCCATCACTAGAGGCTTTTAAGAAGAGACTGGACAGCCATTTGTCTGGGATGGCATAGGGAGGGTCCATAAAAGACCTCCAAGGTCCCTTCCAACGCTTTTGTTCGTTCGGTTAAAATCTGCTGAGTTGGGCATGGCCCCGAGTGAGACTTTAGGGAAGTCCAGCCTGATGGCCAACAGTCAAGCAATCAGATTGAGAAAGGTAGAGAAAAGCAAAGTCTTACACTTAGGCAAGAAAAAACAAAAGGACACATATAGATTGGGAGAAACCAGGCTTAATAGCAGTGACTGTGAGAGGGATCTTGGAGCCTTAGTGAACAACCAGTTAAATATGAGCCAGCAGTGTGTGGCAACAGCCAAAAAATCCAATGCAATCCTAAGTTGCATTAACAGAGGGATTCAATCAAGATCACGTGAGGTTCTAATGTCACTCTATAAAGCCTTAGTAAGACCACACCTAAGAGTACTGCATTCAGCTTTGGTCACCACACTATAAAAAAGATCTTGAGACTCTAGAAAAAGTGCAGAGAAGAGCAACCAAGATGATTAGGGGAAGTAGTGAGTTCTAAAACCATTTACTACCGATTTGTGTGCATGCTTGCGCGTGCACGCAACACTTCTGCACATGTGCAGAAGCGTCCTGGGCAGGTGGGCAGAGCCTCCAGCCTCCGGCGCTACCGGTTCTTAGAACCAGGCCGAACCAGGAGCAACCCACTGCTGATTAGGGGACTGGAGGCTAAAACATACCATGAACGGTTGCAGGAACTGGGCATGACTAGTCTAGAGAAGAGAAGGACTAGGGGGGACATGATAGCACTCTTCCAATATTTGAGGGGCTGCCACAGAGAGGAGGGGGTCAACCTATTCTCCAAAGCCCCTGAAAGCCAGACAAGGAAGAATGCACTAATATTAAATATGGAATATCTGCCTAAAGAAACCTGTGGAAAAGACAACACAACGGCAGCTGGCAGAAAATCGAATATGAGCAGCAATGCAAAAATGTAGATTTATCAGGAGAAATATTGTTACCAATAAAGGAGAATATTTGTAGCTCAGGGTTGAAATGAGAGGTCCTTGATGCTCTCTGAGCTTGGTGATTTCCATGCAGATGTTTCATGACCCAAACTAGGTAACATCATCAGTACTAGTAGAGGAGGAGGAGGAGAACTGTGAGGTCCTTGATGCTCTCTGAGCTTGGTGGTTTCCTTGCAGACGTTTCATTACCCAAACTAGGGAACAACCAAGCTCAGAGAGCACCAAGGACCCCTCAGAAATATTGTTCTCAAGTCCTGGGAAATCCTTGTTCACTTTATTCTGCTTTGGTGAAATCCAGTGTTTGCATCTCGCTTCTATGCTTTGGTGATCTGGGAGCCACCAGTGGCGCTCTGAACATACCCATGCTTCTTTAGTGTTTGGGTGCCACACAGTGATTTATATTGCCTGTTATATGTATATGCAGGGAGCTGCATCCCTATCTAACATAATGGTTTATTCCTGAGCACGTGATTAATATATTCCTAGTACGCATGTGTACATTCCTTTCTTTGATCAGTCCTTCTATTCCAGCTTCTGTAGAAGCAAGGCGTGTTTTTATAGCAAAGATGTAATTAATGAGAATTTATTGTTTTTGTACCGAAATAAATATTTTCTATTTAGAACTTTAAACTGCGGTTTCTTTTCAAATGTCAGAGATCCAGGAAAAGATCTATTTTCGCCTCTAATGAGAGTTATTCTCATTCTGAGTTTGGGAATTGTGATTTGTTACCTGAAAGGGCTGATGTGCTATTTGTGGTCCCCACCAAATGTTGAAATGCTTCAGTTGAACTTGTCATAAGCAGCTTTTGAAGGTTTGGGCATTTGGCAAAGTCTTTTCCCCTTAAATTTTGCAATTTTACATGGTGACCTTTCCTTTCCCAGCTCTGGTTTACTTTAAGCCAAGATAAGGTGACATGAAAGTCTAACGGAATGGAGATTTTATTTACTTTGTTATTAAAGGGTGTGTTTTGTTGTTCAAGGCAGATATTTAGAAATGATTGATGCGATTCACAGATGCGGGCTGGTACTTCCTCATAACTTTACTCTGTAAACTGCAGATGCTGGTTTCCAGTGTGCAATCTTGCTTCATTCTTTTTATTATTATTTTTTATTAAGGAATTTTATACAATAGTAAAAATGATACAAATTTAAGGGGAAAAATGAATAAAGAAAAATGGTGAATACAAAAAGGAAGAAAGAGAGAAACAGGAAAAAGAAAAAAAGGGGGGAAAAACACATCTTCTTTACAGCAGTTATAAATAAATGTATTGCATGTATTCTCCCTCCTTTCTTCCCATCTTCTACCCTTTGCACTAATCAAATCCATAAATCACAATTTTTCCACTTTCAGCAAAAAGTCCACAGAGGTTTCCAGTCGCTGATAAATTTATTTGTGGCCCTTTCTCTAATCAAGCAAGTCAATTTTGCCATTTCTGCAAATTCTGTCATTTTCACTACCCACTCCGCCATTGCAGGAATATCTGGAATTTTCCAACTTGGTGCATACAACAATCTTTCTGCAATTACCATATATGAAAACACTCCTCCATCAATCTTTTCTAGTTGACTGTCCCTAAGTGGCAACCATCCCAAAAATTCTGGTTTGAACTGAATGCTAATCTTTACAATTCTTTGTCTCCCTTATAGGTATTTGGACCCAGCATTTTATAGCTTTTTTTAACAAAGCTTTTGAGTTATCTTTTTTCATCCATTTTATAGCAATAGCAATAGCCCTTAGACTTATATACCACTTCACAGTGCTTTACAGCCCTCTCCAAGTGGTTTACACAGTCAGCCTCTTGCCCTCAACAATCTGGGTCCTTTATGAATGAAGAGGGCATCTATGGGCATAACTGCACATCCAGATTATTCTAATGCAGTGGTTCCCAACCTTTTTGTGATCGAGTACCACTTGGAGGTCCCGTACAGTCGCCGCGTACCACCTGGTTCCAGAGAAACTAAATTCGATCAGATATCACTTTATTTCCATAATTGTACCGTTCCTTTTTTGGCCCCGCGCATCCAGCAACTGGATTCTCAGGCCGCTGGGAGCAGGTGGGTGGCGTGTGGCAACAGTTGCAAATCGTTGCCAGATTATCTTGTGTTAGGCAGTAAACATTTTTGTGAAGTAAAAAATAACTAACTAAAAATCGTTCATGACCCCGAAAGTGTTCGCGTACCACCTGGAAGGCCCTCACGTACCACTAGTGGTACACGTACCACAGGTTGGGAACCACTGGTCTAATGTATCTTTTTATAGCACGAAGAAGAAAGTTCAGTTACAGCACAAGAGGTTTCAGTCTATAACTGAGCCTATAAAACCAGCAGGTGTTATAAAACTCAAAAAGCATAGTTATTTTTTAAATATTGTTCTATAAAGGCTGCCATAGGCCTTTTATGGGGGGGGGGGAATGAGGTAAACCCTTGGCCATCCAGCAAATATAAAAAAATAAGCTTCAAATGTTAAAGCTATATTGGATAAAAACAGGTAGTCCTCAACTTGTGACCACAATTGAGCCCAAAATTTCTGTCGCTAAGTGAGACAGTTGTTAAGTGAATTTTGCCTCATTTTAGGACCTTTCCTGCCATGGTTGTTAAGTGAATCACTGCAGTTGTTAAATTAGTAACACGATTATTAAGCGAATCCGGCTTCCCCATAGACTTTGCTTGTCAGAAGGTTGCAAAAGGGGATCACGTGATCCCGGGACACTGAAAACGTCATAAATATGAGTCAGTTGCCAATTGTCTGAACTTTGATCACGTGACATGAGGATACTGCAATGGTTGTAAGTGTGAAAATGGTCATGAATCGCTTTTTCCAGTGCCATTGTAACTTCGGTCACAAAATGAATTGTTGTAAATCACGGACTACTTGCGCTCATTTTACCAAAGGAAAATCTAGTGAATCATGCAGAATTTGTAATTGTCAGGGTTCAAAGTATAACACACCCATAGCAATCAAAACTCCGAGGCGGGTGGATTCCTCAAAGAATAGATTTATTGGATATGTCATATTGGCAGGAGCTGGTGAAAACCGACTCTGAATGTTCCCGCAGTTTTCACCTAATTAAAAGTAAAAGTTCTTCCACTTTCTCCCAACAATCAGTCTCATGGTCCAATCAGGATACAGTCCAGTTGCTAGGTGACTCTAGTCCCCTCCTTCTGGACACCTGGTGGGTGGGAATGTCCTTGCTATCTCTACTCCCCCTCCCTCCCTTTCCCACAGCTCCAGTTGTGGCAGCACTGAAGCCCCAAAATGGCCACAGCCAGGTCAGCCTCAGGGTTGAAAGCAATCCTATAAAACTATCATCCTTTTTTGCCAGCATATCCATTGGACTCCAGTCCCCATCAGCCCCAGCTATCATGGCCATTGGACAAAAATGAAATTAAGCTATGCCTATACTCAGAGATAAATGTTGCATTTCTCATAAAAAAATGAGAGCAAAACGTTGAGCAACACCACCGACAACACTGCTACCCTCCAAAAAGACCTAGACTTTGTGTCAGACTTTGTGTCAAACATCTGGCAACTCCAAATCTCAACCAACAAATGCTCTGTCCTACAAATTGGCAAAAAGAATCAGAACACCAAATACAAGCTGAACAGACAAGACCTTGCAGACGACCCTCACCCTGTCAAAGACCTTGGAATACTCATCTCAAATGACCTAAGTGCCAAAGCCCACTGCAACAACATCGCCAAAAAGGCTTCAAGAACTGTTAACCTAATCTTACGTAGCTTCTTCTCCGGTAATATCACACTACTAACCAGAGCATACAAAACATTCGCCAGACCAATCCTTGAATACAGCTCATCTGTCTGGAACCCACACCATATCGGACATAAATACATTAGAAAGTGTCCAGAGATACTTTACGAGAAGAACCTTCCACTCCTCTACTCGTAACAGAATACCTTACGCAACCAGACTTGAAATCCTGGGCTTAGAAAGCTTAGAACTACGTCGCCTTCGGCACGACCTAAGCATAGCTCATAAAATTATCTGCTACAACGTCCTTCCTGTCAACGACTACTTCAGCTTCAACCACAACAATACACGAGCACACAACAGATACAAACTCAAAGTGAACCGCTCCAAACTTGACTAGAAAATATGACTTTTGCAACAGAGTGGTTAATGTCTGGAACTCACTACCTGACTCTGTGGTTTCGTCACCAAACCCCCAAAACTTTACCCTTAGACTGTCCACTGTTGACCTCACCCGATTCCTAAGAGATCAGTAAGGGGCATGCATAAGCGCACCAGCGTGCCTACCGTCCCTGTCCTAATGTTCCCTCTTATCAGTACCCATCTTATGTATATAAACAATGTTATATCTATGTATATTACCAACACGTACTTGACAAAACAAACAAACAAACAAACAAACAAACAAATAAATGTTTGCTAGAAAAATCCAGAAATTAACTCAAATCTACTTAGCAGAAACATGGGCTACCAACAGTTTTATTACAGGTAATCCTCAACTTACAACTGTTTGTTTAGCGACTGCTCAAAGTTACGACGACACTGAAAAAAGCGACTGTGGAAAATTTCTTTTTTTAAAAAATAATTTTTATTAAACATTTTACATTAAAAACAGTTATTACATTCTGGTTTATGGACAATTATCCCACATTCATTTACAAATTCATTTGTTCCTCTTTTCTACTTATGTTGAACATATAATATTTACCTATAATATATACATAATAGCACATTACATTTTCTTGGTATATCTATCATACAATAATAATAAGATTTAGATACAAGTATTCCATTTTTGCTGTTTTTTAGTAACTTTTTTGCTATCTTCTAACTTTTGTACCTTATTCCATTACAACATTCCTAACCTATACATCTATTATCTAACCATTTGTACCAGCCATCCCATATTTTCTAATAGTGTGATTCCTCTTCATCGTTTAATTCTTTGGTGAGCCTATCCATTTCTACGCATTCTAAAATTTTATTGATCACAGATTCTTCTGTTGGTATATTGTGATTCTTCTACATCTGAGCAAATGTTATCCTTGCTGCTATAATAATATGTAAAATTAAGTATTGTGTTTTCTTATCTTGATTTCCTGTAAATATCCCTAATAAAAATAGTTCCGGTTTCATTTCTATATGTTGTTTTGTTATTTCTTCGATCCATTTCCTTATCCTTTGCCAGTACTGTTTTGCTTTAGGGCAAGACCACCACATGTGATAATATGTTCCTATACTGTGTTTACATTTCCAGCATTCTGATGACACATTTGAATACATTTTTGCAATTCTCACTAGTGGGAGGTGCCATCTGTGGAACATTTTGTATGTTTTCTTTGTAAGCTATGGATTTTGTCATTTTATAACTTTTACTCCAGACCTTCTCCCACTTTTCCAATTCTATATTATACCCGAAATTTTGGGCCCATTTTATCATCATCTCTTTAACAACCTCTTCTTCCATCTTATAGCTTAATAAGTAATTATAAAATTTTGTAATCATTTTATCCTCTTGTTCTAATATAATTTTGTCTAATTCGTTTTCTTCTTTCTGAAATCTGTATTGTTCTGTATCCTTTTTGTGTCTAGATTTAATTTGTAAATATGGCCACCAGTCAATTTCTATACCTTGCTCCCTTAATTCTTCTCTTGTTTTTAATTCTCCCTGTTCCTTTAATATTTCTTTGTATGTCTTCATTTTATCCATGTCCATTAAATTTGGATATATTAAAGCTTCCATGGTCGAGAACCAGGTAGGTATTTTATTGTAATGATTTCTTTTAATCTTTTGCCATATTTGAATAAGTGAATCTCTGTTTAGATGGTTTTGAAAATATTTGTGGGTCTTGCTTTTTTGACTGTGGGAAATTTCATATCAAAATATATGTTCATCCTTATACTGTTTCCCTCTTCCCTTAAATAAAACCTTAACAGAATCCATCGGGGACTGAGAACCAGCATCTCAGCTGGATAATTCAGCATGGAGCTGAAGTGGTGCAGTGGTTAAATGCAGCCATTGCAGGCTGACTGCTAGTTCAACAGTTCAGCTGTTCAAATCTCACCGGCTCAAGGTTGACTCAGCCTTCCATCCTTCCGAGGTCGGTAAAATGAGGACCCAGATTGTTGGGGGCAATATGCTGAACTCTGTAAACCGCTTAGAGAGGGCTGGAAAGCACTATGAAGCGGTATATAAGAAAAGTGCTATTGCTATATAATTGACAGTCCAGCGGAAACTAAGTTAAGTAAAAATAGCAAACGGGTGGGGGGGGGGGGAAAAGGGGAAATCTTTTACTCAAACTTCCTTGTACGCCCAAATAAGTTACCCAGACTTAATCCACACATCAAAAGAGAAGATCTGTAAACACAGATGGAGTGAATTAAAACTGTCTCCCAACGGAACTGTTGTTCACGAGCATAGACTTCATAGATGACACATACCATGCCCACGCCCTTCAATGGTCACACCCTAAAATCAGCAACCCCTCAAGCCCAACCCAAGGACCTCTCCTCTTAGAAAACAATCCCTCTGCACACCAGTTTCTCTGTAACTGCCCCCACAGGCAAAGCTCTAGTTCCGTGATGGCGAACCTATGGCATGCGTGCCACAGGTGGCACGTGGAGCCATATCTGAGGGCACGCAAGGTGTTGCCCTATGTCAGCTCCAGCGTGCATGCGTGCGCTGGCCAGCTGATTTTCGGCCTCGGGGGAAGGCTGTTTTTGATAGATGTGAGAATTAATCTCACAGAGGCGATATAGATCTTTTCCTGGAATCCAAACATTTAGAAATAAAACCGCAGTTTAAAAATCTAAGTAAAATATTTATTTCAGTACAAAAACAATAAAACCTCATTTGTTTACATCTCTGATATAAATGTGCGTCTTCTCTCAATGGAAGACAGAGCAAGAAGAAAGGAAAGGAGATTGGAATGCACACATGCGTACAATAACATATCAATCACGTGCTCAGGAATGAACCATTATAGTAGATAGGGATGCTTCTCCCTGCATATACATATAACAGGCAATAAATCACAGCGTGACAGTCTTTGCCCTCCCCAGGCTTCATGAGGCTTCCCTGAAGCCTCCGGAGGGTGAAAAACGGCACAACGGGCAAACCGGAAGTCTGTTTTTCTGAACTTCCGGTTTGCCCGTTGGGCCGTTTATCGCACTCTGGGGGCTTCAGGGAAGCCTGAGGGTGAAAAACAGCCCAACGGGGGATGCACGCATGCGGAGTGTGGCGTGCGTAAAGGGGTTGTGTGACGGCATGCACACGCGCTAGTGCGTGCGTGCACTCCCATTTTTGGCACGCAAAAAGAAAAAGGTTCGCCATCACTGCTCTAGTTGCATTAATAGAGGGATTCAATCCAAGTTATGCAATATTCTGTACATAATGAATATTATGTAATATTCACTCTGCTAAACAAATAATTCCCTCACCACTGTCAAACTATTCAGTAAGGCTGCATTACTATTACTATTAGTCTTCTCATCGTTCCTATCACCCATCTCCTCCCACTTATGACTGTATGACTGTAACTTGTGGCTTGTATCCTTACGATTTATATCAATATTGTTTCCTGATTGCTTATTTGTACTCTATGACAATCATTAAGTGCTGTACCTCATGATTCTTGACAAATGTATCTTTTTTTTTAATGTACACTGAGAGCATATGCACCAAAGACAAATTCCTTGTGTGTCCAGTCACACTTGGCCAATAAAGAATTCTATTCTATTCTCTTTTATTTTTGATTTCCATTGTCAACCTGTCCATCTCAGCGCAATCTAATATTTTCTTTATAACCATTTCTTCCGAGGGTATGTTACCATTTTTCCAATTTTGAGCATATACAATTCTGGCAGCTGTTATTACATGAAGCATTAAATATTGTTTTTTTTTGTTACATTTCTCTGTTAATATGCCTAATAAAAATAATTCCGGTTTTAGCTCTATTTGCTGTTTTACCATTTCCTCTAACCATTGTTTTATCCCTTTCCAATATTTTTGTGTCAATGGACATGGCTAGTCTAGTGAAGAGAAGGACCAGGGGAGACAGGATAGCAGTCTTCCAATATTTGAGGGGCTGCCACAGAGAGGAGGGAGTCAAGCTATTTTCCAAAGCACCCGAAGGCCAGACAAGGAATAATGGATGGAAACTGAACAAGGAGAGATTCAACCTGGAAATAAGGAGAAATTTTCTGACAGTGAGAACACCCAACCCATGGAACAGAAGTTGCCTTCAGAGGTTGTGGGAGCTTCATCACTGGAGGCTTTCAAGAAGAGATTGGACTGCCATTGGTCAGAAATAGTGTAGGGCAGTGATGGCTAACCTTTTTGTTGTTGCATGTTGAAAGCACATGCGGGCGCGCCAGTGTGTGCCTGCACTGATAATGCAATGCATGTGACCCCCCAACACTCCCCCCACCCCCATGTGATCCCCCAATGCTCCCCCACCTCCCCACATATGTGCTTGTGACTCCCCCACCCCCTGCGCATGTGCACACACTCCCCCATGCTCCCCCACCCCTGCGCATGCGCACATTCCCCCGCCCATGCTCGCATGAACCCCCCATGCTCCCCTGCCCCTGCACATGCGTGCACAACCCCCCGCTCCCCTGCGTCCACGCATGCACGCCTGACCCAACCAATACTTGCACATCCCCATGGCTCCCATAAGCAACATTCAGGGGCTTGCAGATGGGCAGTGCGATCCCCCTTTGCAGCCTTCCCAGCCAGCTTCCAACAAGCAAAATCAATGGGAGGAGCAGGATTCACTTAACAACCACATGTCTCGTTTAATAACTGCAGTAATTAGCCTAACAACCATGGTAAGAAAGGTCATAAAATCAGGTGTGACTCAGGTAACCTTGCAAAGCAATGAAAGTTCTTACGACGCAATTGTGGTCATAAGTCGAGACTACCTATATTCCTTCATGGCAAAAATGAGAAACGAATACACTCTTGTGCTGAAATGTAACCCTAGCACACCTCTGTTGTGCTCACCTGGGTGGGAGGCAGGAGGAGGAAGAGGAGGCGGGCAGAGGAACACAATAGCCTTGGGCGAGGAGGGGAGGGGAGGTCCTGGCAGACCCTTCTGAGCCGGGAAGGTGGAAGTCTTGGAGTGGAGAAAGATTGGGGGAAAGAGACTGGATAAGGGGCCGAGGATTTTCTCCATCTTGTCTAATTTTTCCTCTCTCTTTTAGATCAACCTAGAAGGAAGGAGGAATTTGCTGACAGTGAGAACAATTAATCAGCGGAACGATTTCCCTCCAGAAGTTGTGGGTGCTCCAACACTGGAGGCTCTTAAGAAGAGACTGGAGAGCTATTTGTTCAGAATAGTCTAGGATCTCCTGCTTGAGCAGGGGGTGGACTAGAAGACCTCCAAGGTCCCTTCCAACGCAGTCTGTTATTTTGTGCATCTTTGTTAGGAAGAGAATTACTCTCCTCAGAGGCGATGGATCGGGCTTCCCTTTTGAAGACATTGTTACTTAGAAAATAAACCGCGAGATTCAAATACTAATAAACAAAATATTTATTTCAGTAGAAAAATAATAAAGAATTCTTATTAGGACTACATTGTATCGGCTAAGAAAATAAATCACTTCTACCTTGGTAGAAATGGCGATGAGAAAAGGAAAGGAGTTGACCTCAGGTATGTAGACATGCGTACTAGAATATATCATACGTCTGTCTGACCATAGATACAAGAACAGTATAAAACACAGAGATGCACAAACTGACAATATTCACATCGTGACACCCCTTCTTTGTCAGTTGGGCTAATATAATGTGTCACTCAACACACAGTAAATATCTGAGGTAATCATGCTGAGCAATAGGTAATGGTTTGTTCAGAATGTCAGCTATCTGATATTTTGTTGGCACATATTCTAACTTTATGAGACCTTGTCTTACTGACTCTCTAACATTCTTGTAACGTATGTCAATGTGTCTGGACCTTGAACCTGTGAAGTGAGTCCTGGAAATGTAAACTACTGATTGATTGTCTTCCATCACGGTGATCGGTTTTTCGGGCTTCGTCCAGATATCTGTAACTAAGGCATCGAACCACGTTAAAAAATTACACGCATCAGACACACATGCATACTCTGCTTCAGTTGATGAGCAGGAAATAAAACTTTGTTTTCTTATGTTCCAGTAAACTGGACATCCATTCAGGAACACTATGTAACCTGATGTGCTTTTTCTTGATTCTTTATCACTTGCCCAATCTGCATCTGTATAACAATACATGTCAGCAAAATCTGTATGTTCTGGTTCTAGCTTCAATTTGAATTGTTTTGTGTGTTTCAAGTATCTCAGTAACTTCTTAATACATGACCAGTGAAACTCTGTTGCTTTGCCTACATGTCTTGAAAGTAAATTAACACTAAGTGCTATGTCTGGTCTAGTCCATCCACTAATGTAAAGTAGTGAACCAATTACTGAACGATAAAGTGTTTGATCCTTGAACTCAGGACTATATGTATCTTTCAAATTGTGAAAATCAGTTTGCATAGGTGTTTGTGTAGGCGTTGCATCTGTCATGTTGCATTGATGCAAAAGTTGATCTATCTTAGCTTCTTGTGAAAGACTAAACCCCTTCTGTGTCTTTTCAATGTGAACTCCTAAATATTCATTGATGTGTCCTAATGATTTCAATGTGAAGTATTTCTGCAAACCTTTAACAAAATTCTCACTCATGCGTATGTTTGGACCAATGTAAACAAGAACAATTTCATTAATATTTCCATACCTTTTTGTGAACACGCATTCATCAGTGTCGGACTTAATAAAGCCCATTAAATTTAGTTTGTCTTTTAGACATGTGTACCACATCAGACCTGATTGTTTCAGACCATAGAGACTTTTGTTTAGGAACCAGGTATCCCCTTCTCGGTCCCGGAAGCCGGGAGCGGACCTGACGTAGATTTCTTCATCTAGATCAGCATGTAGGTAAGCTGTTTCAACATCAAATTGGAAAACTTCGAGTCCAAGGATAGAAGCAGTGGTTAGAGCAATTTTCACACTTTCAGTTCGCACTGTAGGTGAGTAAGTGTTTGTGTAATCTTCAGGGTAGCTTTGTGCGTAACCCTGTGCGACAAGTCTTGCTTTGTATAATAATTCACCATCTGGCTTTTGTTTGATTTTGTAGACCCATCTTGTGCCAATGACTTTTTTGTGTGTTGGAGGTGTTGCAGATGTGTACACTTTGAGTTTCTGCAAACTATCCATCTCAACTTGCATGGCTTCATACCATTTTTGTTGTTCATCTTCAGAAAGATATTTAATTTGTGAAAAGTTCTCCGGTGGGAGTGTAACATTACAGATCAATGGCGATGGTGTGTTTGTCAATTGCATTGTGTATCTCTTTGGTGGAATGCCTTTTGTAGTTCTCTTGGAACGTCTCGGGACGATTGTCCAGTCGTCTTTCTTGTTGTTCACATCTCCATCAGCGTCGCTAGCTTCAGCATCCACGGCGTTGTAGGATGGGATATTAGGTGATGAACGTTGGTCATCTGGTTGCACTGTATCAACAATTTCAGTTCTAGGGAAATAAACTCCAGGGTCATTAGAATGTATCCTGGACCAATCTGTATCTTCTTCAAAATTAGCTGAATTAGAAATTGTTATCGTTTCCAATCCTGGAAACGTTGAGACGTGAACTCGGCACCACGATCACTCTGGATTCTCCGGATTCTCACTCCGTGTTGATTGTAGATTTGAACTGCAAAGTCTCTAAAGGTCTGAAAGACTTCAGATTTTTTTTTCATTAGAAAGACATAACCATATCTAGAATGATTATCAACAATAGTTAAGAAATACTTTTTACCGCCAATAGTTGGACCATAAGGACCCACAATATCAGTATGAACCAAATCAAAAATGCGTGTTGACTTACGTGTAGCATGTTTTGGAACGGCTGCTGCCCTCGATTTTGCCTTTTTGCAAACAGCACAATCTAGATGTACCTTACATCCTTTGAAATTCAAACCTTGTGTGAAAAATGGCATCTTTTTAAGGACCTCAAAGCTCGGATGCCCTAATCTTCTGTGCCATCTATGAATACACCTGTCATGTAAACGAAAACCTGTAAGTGGAGTTGCAACATTAACATTAACATGAGGAACCTTAGGTTTGAATACCTGTTGCTTTGTGGCTTTAAGAGCCTTTGGAGTATTCACAGGATCTCTCTCTGGGGTATCTCTCTCTGGGCCTGTGATATTATCTATTGAGATTTTTATACTTGCCTGAATTTGAGGTTCTGCCTTTGGCCTCAAATAGTAGACCTGACCAATCACAATTGTGTCAGCAACAATATGACCATCTTTAAAAATATAACTGGCATTACCTAAATGAAGGACATAAAAATGCAAAACAGCAGATAAATGATTCTGACTAAGCAAATTACAATTAGCTGTAGGAATATAATAAACATCAGGTACGAGGGTACCTAACTCTTCAATAAAAACAGTCCCTTTTCCTTCAACTTTGAAAGGGTGGCCACCAAATGCGTACAGTTCACGATATTCTGGTTCAGGCTCATGTAGCTCTTTGAAAAGTTCTTTTCTGTAGGTAATGTGAACAGCCGCTCCACTATCGAGAGTCCACAAAAGGGAGCGGTCATATTTCTTTGGCTGTGTATCATTGGTGATTGCTAGCATGGTGTGTGGAGGTGGGAAATCACACCTCGGACCGGATCGCCGCTGTCCTCTGCCTCTGCTGCCTCTGGGTGCTTTTCCTCTGGGCTGGTACTGGTCCCTATAATCTTTTCCTCTGGGCTGGTACTGGTCCCTGTAGTCTTCCCCCCAACTGTAAATATATCACAGAGGCAGTGAAGTTGCTGCCCATGCAAATCTACCAGCCTTGCAACGTCTGGCTACTCCATTCTTATAGTTGCTGTTGTTGTTCAATTGCTAAGTTGTGTCTAGCTCTGCACAACCCCATGGACCATAGCATGCCAGCTCCCCCCTCCCCCCTCCATCTCTGGGAGTTTGTCCAAATTCATGGTCGTTGCCTGGATGACCCTCTCTAAGCAACCAACTCATCCTCTGCTGTCACCTTCTCCGTTGGCCTTCAGTCTTTCGCAACATCAGGAGCTTCTCCAATTGGTGGCCAAAGGTATTTGAGCTTCAGCTTCTGTAGCTGTGAAGGTGCTCAAGCCCCAAAGTCTGAGGCCGCACTGGAAACAAGCTCCATTTGGTCAAGAGTCCATTTGCTTGCCAATGACCCTCCCTCCTGGGGACATACATCACACCACCACAAATCAGATGAGCACTTTCCTCCAGAGGACCCTCTTCTTAGACCAGGCCTTCTTCAGCTTCCCAACACCTTTCCAGATGCTCTGCGTGGCTTTCAAGGACAGATGGGAGGAATAAGGAGCAGCAGCTCAGATCTTCTTCTCCTTCTTGACTTCCCCTTTTACAAGGAGTGCCTTGCAATGTTGTGCCTTGGGTATCAAGGGAGAGTGAAATTTCCGGTTCTTGCACTTCTGGCAGCCTTAAAGTTCGTTAACTGCTGTTGTTGTAGTGTGTCTGTGATGTTGTCCCTCCATCTTCTTCTGGGAGAACGCCTCCTGTTCTCTGACCTTCTCCTCTTTTTGTATGTGCCCTGTATGGTCTGGAATCCTATGACATCCTCTCCAGGTGAGCAAACCACTTTATTGGCTGTTTTGTATGTAGTTTAAGACTGGCTCTGTGCCAATACTTTCTCTTACAGTCTCATTTCTGGTTTTTTCTCTTCTGGTCACTCCAACAACTTTCCTCAAACATTTCATTTCTGTGGCGACTAACTTTCACACAGAGAGGGGTGAAAAAATTCAAGTCTATTACAAGGGAAATCCCTTCCACATCCACCTCAATAAAATCTTTCCCTTTTGTGGCTTCCATGATGGTCTACGGAGAGGCACCAGGTTGGGTGAGCCAACCCAATCCAAGAAAGGAGAATATTTGTACCCCTGGGTTGAAATGAAGGGCCCTCTTTGAGCTTCGTTGTTTTTCTTGAAGATGATAATGTCAGGGTTCCAAATAGCATCCAAAACTAAATCAGAGTCCGAGTCAAAGTATTCCTCATAGTCCCAATTTATTAATAGAGCCATGTTGGTACATCCGTGTGAAACCCGAATCTGAAGTCCTCCGGGTTTCACCACCCCGTTGAAAGTTCAAGCCCTTGCCCCCACACCCACAAATCCATCACGTTGTCCAATCTCCAAGTGCCATGCTGGCAGAGGCCACCCATCTCCTTCCGTGCAGGTGCAGAGGTGCAGAGACAAAGGATGACCTTGGCTTTCTAGAAGGAATTTGTTATGGCTACATACTAACAACCTCATACCATCCCCCCTCTCATTTTCCCACAGTAGAAAATGCATAAGTAGAATAGTATAAAGTGTGGCAGGCCAAAGATCCCAAATAAAATGGCTTCGGCCTGACAGCTTGCTTGCTTGCTTGCTTCCCTCCCTCCCTCCCTCCCTTCCCTCTCCCTTACCTGTCTACCTGCCTACCTATCTCATCACTGGAGGTTTTTAAGGAGAGACTGGACAGTGACTTGTCTGAAATGGTGTATGGGTTCCGGCTTGAGCAAGGGGTTGGACTAGAAGACCTCCAAGGTCCCTTCCACCTCTCTTATTCTGTTATTCTGGATGGAAGACACCTCACATCTCAGTGACTTTGATCAGACCCATCCCTGTGATGCCTGCAACTTCAGGATGGATCAAACTGGTTGAAACAAAGCTTGCTTGTTGGATTTCTTTAAATATTAGAACATAGAATCCCTAGGGCCGGAAGAGACCCCAGAGGTCTTCTAGTCCAACCCCCTGCTCAAGACAGGAGCTTTATACCATCACAGTCAAATGGTTGTCCAATCTCTTCTTGAAAACCTCCAGTGATGGAGAACCCACAACTTCTGGAGACAAGTCGTTCCACTGATTAATTGTTCTCACTGTTAGGAACTTGCTTGCAGTAGCAGTTGGGCAAACCCTGGCTGGGGCCCGGCGGCTTGGGACTGCCCTTGCGGCTGTGATTGGGCTTGCGTGGCTGGACTGTATGCAGGGGGGGCTGTATCGTGCCAAGCATCTGCATGGGGCCCGGCTGCTGCAGGTGCCCAGGTGCCCATTGGCATTGTGCCCACCCCAGGCCCGGAAAGAAAGCCCACCCTGATGGGGCTTGACTTGGCAGTGGCAGCTCAAGCCTCAGTGGTTGGCCTGGGGTCGGCATCTCTCATGCGCTTTGCTGCCAGGTCGGCTGGCCTCCAAACCCCAGCTGTTGGGCCATCTGTGCCTCAGTGTGGAGGGGCACCCACGTAGGCTTTGCTGCGGTGGCAAGGCTCGCAAAGGACTCGCTCTTCGCGGTCTGGAAGGTCGCCATCTTTTTTTCGGCTTTGCTTTTTTGCCACGCAGCACGGGAGGAAGCAAACCAGCAGCGAGGCAAGTTAGAACCAACCCCTGCTTCCAGGGTCCCCCCCACACCTCTTTTGGCTCCCAGGGGGCTGTAGGGAGGCTTGTTAGGCCCAAAATGGGGTGCGGGGTGTGTGGCACCCCCCGCGCCACTTTTGGCTCCCAGGGGGCTGTAGGGAGGCTTGCTAGGCCCATAAGGGGTGCCGGGGGGGGGGGGGGCTTCAAGGGAGAAAGAAAGAAAGAAAGAAACCCTCACTGTTTGGGGATCCCCACATGCACTGAGTTTGAGTTGAGAGCTTATTGTAAGTGGCTGCTAAGGTATCCTTGCTCAGGCTAAGCTAATCAACAGTGGAGCTCTAAGAATGCCAGATGATCAATGGGCATCTTCTCAGTTTCAAAAGGCATGGCTTTTCTTCCTGCTACTACCAAAGACCTTCTGGGGTTCTTCACAGGAAGGGAGAAAGGGGGGGAGGGAGGGAGGGAGGGAGAAAGAGAGAGGGAGAGAGGGAGAAGAAAGAAAGAGAGAGAGAGAGAGGGAGGGAGAGAAAGAAAAAGAAAAAGAAAAAGAGGAAGGAAGGGAGAGAGAGACAAGAGAGAGAGAGAGAGAGAGAGAGAGAGAGAGAGAAAGAGAAAGACAGAGAAAGAGAAAGAGAAAGAGAGAAAGAGGAAGGAAGGGAGAGAAGAGAGAGAGAGAGAGAGAGAGAGAGAGAGAGAGAGAGAAAGACAGAGAAAGAGAGAAAGAGGAAGGAAGGGAGAGAGAGAGAGAGAGAGAGAGAGAGAGAGAGAGAGAGAGAGAGAGAGAGAGAGAGAAAGAAAGAAAGAAAGAAAGAAAGAAAGAAAGAAAGAAAGAAAGAAAGAAAGAAAGAAAGAAAGAAAGAAAGAAGAGGAAGGAAGTACCACAAACCCTGCCACTAGATGTGGCTTCAGAAGGCACTTTGAAACACACAGAAATTTAGGGCTGGAAGATATCTTGGAGGTCATCTAGTCCAACCCTCTGCTGCAGCAGGAAACCTTACATTGTCTGGATAATTTTGGTGCCTCTAACAGAGAGGAAAATTGCCAGAAAGGAAGAGTTTACTAGGACAAGGCTGCCATGCAGAGGAAGGCAGAGATAGTCCTTGACTTATGACCACAATTGAGCCCAAAATTTAGGTTGCTAAGCAAGAGCATTGTTAAGTGAGTTTCACCAGATTTTACTCAATCCATGACATCTCCTGGCTCTAACAGTGATGTGCAAGCTAGGGAAGAACATCTGAAGGCATGGGTAATGTTCTAATGTACAGAAGTTATGGTTAAATGTGTGGCAGAAAGTGGACTCTGGGTGTGTTTTTCCAAATGCAGTAAGTGAGGCTGAATGTGTACTTTTAGAAGAGCTCTGTGTGTGTGTGTGTGTGTACATACACATACAGTATATATAGTAGATAATGTATATTTTTGTGTGCCTGTGTGTAATATGTATGTACACATATGGCATATATACATAGGATTAAATAGTACAGTATATTTTGGATGTTTAGTAATAGTAAATAGACAGGGAAATTGTATCTCGTTGAGGCCTTTGAGGCGAGGAGAGGCCAGGCATCCTAACCATAACCCTTGACGTGAGTGACATCAAGTTGGCCACGCCCACCCAGTCACATGACCACCCAGTCACATGATCACCCAGCAACCCCCACACAGTCACATGACCGCAAAGCCACTCTCACCCAGTCACATGACTGCCAAACCACTCCCACCCAGTCACACGACCACGAAGCCATGCCCACTGTCACACGACCATCAAGCCATGCCCACAAAATAAGACACGCCCACAGAACCAGTAGTAAAAAAAATTAGAACCCATCCCTGAACTTACCTCGCTGCTGGTTCGCTTCCTCCCGCGCTGCGTGGCAAAAAAACAAAGCCAAAAAAAAGATGGCGACCGCATGCACAGTGCTGGAACTCGGCTTCTGCACATGCTCAAAAGGAAAAAAAATTCAAAAAAACTAAAAAAAAAAAGATGGCAGCGCCCATGGACCGGCACCGACCGATCCAGTTCGGTGACATCATCGTGACGTCACCAGCGGGTCACTACCGGTTCGGGCGAACTGGTCCAAACAGGGAAGAACCCACCCCTGAGATTGGATAACCATTTGTCTGAAGTGGTGTAGGGTTTCCTGCCTAAGCAGGGGGTTGGACTAGAAGACCTTTAAGGTCCCTTCCAATTCTGTTATTCTAATTCTAATTATGTAAAAACAAGACCCCACAGTCCTGCTCCTTCTTCTCCTCTCCACAAACCTCATTCCCTTCTAGCACAGATGATGTTACCTAGTTGGGTAATGAAATGTCTGCAAGAAAACAAGCAAGCTCAGAGAGCACCAAGGACCGCTCAAGTCCAACCGAATGCCCTCTTCCTTCTCAGCCATTGTGTGTGTGTGTGTGTGCGTGCATGTGTGTGAGAGAGAGACAGTGTGTGAAACTGGAAATGTTCATCCATTCCTCCCTTGTGATTGACAGGCAAAACTACCCATTACGCTCCACTGACACGCATGCCAGGTTCACAGCTCTTGAAGGAACTTCCTGTATTTCTGCAAGTCCTCTGAGCAAGAGCAGAGTTGAGGCTCAGCCCGTCTCAATAGCTGGTGGGGGAAAAAATGCCTGTGCGCAGGTTCTGACATCATCAAGTCAAGCACAGAGGAATCCTGATGAATTGGGCTGGTGAGTCACTTCCAAGTCACGCAAGGTTCTTACTAGGAGAGGAGTGACACAGGAAGGGTGCCTTCGATTGGCAAGGGGCCACCCAGTTTTATTGCCTTTTATGGATTCCAGAACAAACTGCTCCCTGTGGGGCACCAGCCCCAAACGGTCCCGAAATCACAAAGTCCCTCTGAGGCGCTCGGCACGCTTGGCTATGGAAATGAGTCTCTGTGGAGTGGGCAGCATACAAATGCAACTAATAAATAAATAATAATAAATAAAATGGGCAAATCTTCAGCAACCAGGAAAGAAGGAAGGTGGCTTTGAGAGTGCAGCCGTGATTGCCCAGCGAGGAGTCCTGTGTGGTTTGTCAACGTTTCGTTTACTTTGCGTGTCTGTCCCAAAAGTGTTTTTTCAAAGGCACCTGGGCTTTGTTTTTTCCTTGAAGACATTTCGCTTCTCAGCCAAGAAGCTTCTTCAGTTCTGGATGAGAAGCGAAACGTCTTCAAAGAAAAACCAAGAAAGTCCAGTTTCCTTTTGAAAAAGCGCCTTTGGGACAGCCATGACCTGGATGACTGAGAATCTCCACAGACATTTGCATGGCTAAATATGAGCCCTTCCCCACTCCAAAGCATGTCTACCTGTCATCTGTCCAGTGGTCTCCAATGGTCACGCCAGCAAAAGGGGGGGGGGGTTTCCCCACAGGGTGAAAAAAGTCCTTATGGCAGCCAGGATGGTGCAGTAGTTGGAGACCCCCCCCCCCAGGGTTTATTTATTTATTTGTAAGATTGATTGGCGGCCCATCTTACCATAGGGTAATTCTGGGTGGCTTGTAAACTTAAAAAGATGAAAACTACACAAAAGCTAAACAGCACAAGAGATTCCTCATTGCACTGCACATGAAAGCACATTAAACCAAGCAGAGCTTCAATTGCACCTAGAGGGACATCTCTGGAGCTGGCACACCCACCCCTTGCGACACAGGCAGCCCATCCGTAGAGGTCAGCTCAAGCTGTCTGTCAGCTCAGCTTGGCACCTCACAGGTATCCTGCCATCAAAGGCTAGAAGGGGACGGGGAGGATAGATGGGCAATAAAGTTGTGTGTGTACCTGATGGGAAATAGGGAGGGGGAGAGTGACAGGTGATGAATACCAGAGAAGTTCCCAACCAGTTTGCACTGGAATCCAAGGCCAGGCACCCAGAGAAAGAATGTGGATTACCCCAAAACATCTCAGCATTCTCAAAACACTTCGGCGAGTTCTGATTGGCTGAAGACGGACTGGCCACAGGTGGGTGGGGGAGGAGTGGTAGGAGGGGAAAGCTTTCTGTATCTTTTGAGTGCAGGAAACCCAGATCTAGCCTGACTTTACTGCAGCCAACATCTTTTTAGTGAAAGAGCCTTTGGCTTCAACCCAATGGAGTCGAGGGTCTTTCTTTCCAAAGGGATCAGATTATGGCAGGTCTGACACTGGGCATTGATAGCTAGATTCCATGAGAGAAAAAGAAGAATTAAAAATAAGGGTACTGATACTGTTACAGATAATTACAACAGCACTGAAAAAAATGATCGGTAACCTATCCTCGCATTTGCGACCATTGCAGCATCCCCACCGTCATGTGATCAAAATTCAGGCACTTGGCAACTGGCATGTGTTTACGACAGTTGCAGCATCCTGGGGATTGCTGTTTGTGAAGTTTTGACAAGCAAAGTCCATTGGAGAAGCTAGATTTGTTTAATGTCTGTGTGATTCGCTTAACGACCATTGGAAAAAAGGTCTTAGAATTGGGCGCAGCTCAACATCTGCTTTGCTTGGCTATGGAAACTCTGGCCACAATTGTGGTGGTAAGTCAAGGACTACCTCTGTGGCCATTTTTTGTGCTGTTTTCTTTGGAATATCCGTCTAGTTCAGATCCCAGCACTTTGGAAGAAAACTGTGGAGCTGGAAGTGAAGGGGGGAAAAGGGTGGGTGGGGGCCTAAACGGTTCAAAGGCTGTGGAAGCCCCTGTGCGGAATGAGATTTCCCACTTAGCACAGGAACAACGGGGGCTGGTTTTGTATTCAAGAAATTATATATCAGCTATAGTTTACATTTTAAAATATGTAGATTCATAACAATAGGTGTTCAATATCTTAATATCTTAATTTATAGATGTCATAGAGAACCTGGCTAGCCTGTATGTGCTTCCCTCTTTGCCTTGCTGAGAACTGGGCAGGGTCCCGTCTGAGGTGCTTACTTCCGTGTCCTGGGATCAGCCCCCTCTGCTCTGGTCATGGGAGCAGCCGCCTGTCCCTGCTCCCCTTCAAGGCCCTTCCCGCTGCCCTCCGCCTGCCGGACTGGCACCCCGACACCCAGGCCCAGACCCGAAGGAAGTGAGCGTCAGGGCGAGGGAAGTACGGAGGAGCTGGTGGCCAGGCAAACGCCCCGGATCATTATGGCCAAGAGAGCAACATAAACACGCAAAGCACACCTGCCTTACACACTGCTGGTAGTAGCAAAGGGGAAATGCGGGCGGGCGAAGGTCTCTGCTTCCCTTTCGATAGAAGGTGGGAAACTTTTTTTTCCCAACAGTAGATGGAGCTCTAACCTATGTGGTGAATTGGTCAAAAGCACTCTCTCTCTCTCTCTCTCTCTCTCTCTCTCTCTCTCTCTCTCTCTCTCTCTCTCTCTCTCTTTCCCTCTTCTCCCTCTCTTCCTCCCTCCCTCCCTCTCTCTTCCCCCCTCTCTTTCTTTCTTTCTTTCTTTCTTTCTTTCTTTCTTTCTTTCTTTCTTTCTTTCTTTCTTTCTTTCTTTCTTTCTTTCTTTCTTTTTTCCTCCCTTCCTCTTTCTTTCTTTCTTTCTTTCTTTCTTTCTTTCTTTCTTTCTTTCTTTCTTTCTTTCTCTTTCTTTCCCTCTCCTCTCCCCTCCTGTTCCCCCCCCCAACATCATGGATAAAGGCTGAATCTCAGAGTGAAGAGGGGTGGTGTGTTCCTCACTTGGACCTGTGGCTCTTTGCATCTACAGGTTCAAGCATGGGTGTCTGGTAGCTGTGCTGTAATGGGAGGGGCGGCATCTCTAAGAGGCTTCTAGGGATCATTTTATTTATTTATTTCGACCCCACCTTCATTATTTTTTATAAATAACTCAAGGTGGCAAACATATCTAATACTTGAAAGGTATTCATCCTCCTATTTTCCCCACAACAACAACCCAGCCAGGTGAGCTGCTGAGAAACACCCAGCTTTCAAATCTAAGGCAGGACTAGAACTCACTGTCTCCTGGTTATTCTCCCAAAGTCACCCAGCTGGTTTTTGATGTCTAAGACTGGACTAGAACTCACAATCTCCTGGCGATTGGCCCAAAGTCACCCAGCTGGTTTTCCTGGCTAGAACTCACAATCTCCCGGTCTCTAGCCTGATACCTCAACTGCTAGACCAAACGCCGGAAGAGAGGGGTTTGGGCCAGGGGTGGGTTCCACTTACCTTCGCCACCGGTTCGTATCGCGATGTTTCACGAGCACTTGCTCCGCTCGCGCGTGCATCCCCTCATGCAAATTGGCTTCCGCGCATGCTCAGAAGCAGGAATCAGCCTGAAACACAGCTGAAGGGCTGATCAGCTGTGCTTCGGGCGAAGAAATAAAGGTCAGTATTAACCCGCAGGTGGGTGGGAGGGCCCTTTTTCAAGCAACAGAAGGGGGAAATTCACAAAAAAACCCTGAAAAAAAGATGGCGGCGCGCACGGGACCGGCACCGACAGTGACGTCACCGACGGGTCGCTAGCGGTTTGGGCGATCTGGTCCGAAGTGGGAGGAACCCACCCCTGGTTTGGGCACAAGAGAAAGCCTAGGTGATGTTCTGGATCTTCTGCCAGGCCTTGCCTCCGAGAGACTTCTGTAAACAACAGTCACAGCCGGTGCAGAAAGCGAACAATAGAAGCATAATCTTTTGAAATTACTAGGTGTCCAGTAGTTCAATTTGGCCAGGATAAAAATCTCTGAACATTCACTTCAATCAGATCCCTAAACAATTGTAATCTTAGCAATTATTCCCTAAGCCAACTCTGAGGATCTTCTAAAGGTTATCATGAATTTGCATTTCTCTTGTCTAAATAAACCTAAATAGAGCTCGAAACACGGGGTTTATCGTCAGCAAGATTGTTTACTAAAATAGCAGCCTGGAGTGTCATGTTTAGAAGCAAAAATAACAAAAATAACATTTATTGTTCAGCTTAAAACAGTCAGCTGAGGTCTGACTTTCTCAAGGCTGAATTAAATTTAGGACAATGCAAATTTCGGCTGACCTTTGAAAGTGGAATAATAAATGTTATTTTTGCTCTTTTTCCATCTAAATATGACACCTTAGACCAGTGATGGCGAACCTTTTTTGGTTCGCGTGCCAAAAGGGGGGGGAATGTGGGGGATCACGTGTGTGCGTGCCCACACTCATAATTCCATGCACCCCCGCACATGCACGCATGACCCCTCTGCTCCCAGCATGCAATGACACGCCCATTTTTCGCTCTCCCCAGGCTCCAGAGCCTTTCTAGGAGCCTGGGGAGGGCGAAAACGGCCTTCCCCACCCCCTCTGGAGGCTGGAAACAGCCTGTTTCCCGACTCCCAGTGGGCCCAGAAGGCCCGAAAATCAGCCGGCTGGTGCACACATGCACGCCAAACCTGAGCTCGCGTGCCCACCGATATGGCTCCGCGTGCCACTTGTGGCACCCGTGCCATAGGTTCGCCATCACGGCCTTAGACTGTGCCTCCCTCCTGCACATTCTGTCTGTACCACCAAGACAGGCCATTACACTAAATGGAAGCATTCAAAGTAAGCAAAGATTCTGTTTTGCAGGAGGGATATTAACAAATTCCCCAGAGGAAGATATTCTCAATTATTTCCTAAGGAAAAACCAGCCTCCTGGGATCCCAACGACTGCAAGGGATCACCCAGAAAAAATCCTCTGAAAATTGCTCAGAAGTGTAACAGCACCAACTGCCTACTCTCTGTGTAAAGCTGATTATATTCACCATGACAGCATCATTCTAAAGTCAGGATGTCCAAACTTGGCCACTTTAAGGCTTTTGGACTTCAACTCCCAGCATTCCCCAGCCAGCACGGACAACCCTATTCTAAAGCTGATTCTAAATGATAACAGAATAAGAGAATAACAGAGTTGGAAGGGACCTTGGAGGCCTTCTAGTCCAACCCCCTGCTTTCTGGACAAATGCTTGTCCAATTTTGTCTCAAAAACCTCCAGTGTTGGAGCACCTACAACTTCTGGTTGTTCCACTGGTTAATTGCTCTCAGGAAATGCCTCCTTAGTTCTGGGTTGGTTCTTTCCTTGATTAGTTTCTCTCGGTTGCTTCTTGTCCTGCATCTTCTGGGGCTTTGGGGAACAGGTTGAAGCAGAGGAAGAGAAGGAGAAGCAAATTAAATACGGATAAAGTCATCATCAGTTTTCAGAACACACTAAGCGATCTGAGTTACAGAACATAGAACAATAGGGTTGGAAGGGACCTGGGAGGTCTTCTAGTCCAACCCCCTGCGCATGGCAGGAGAACCTATACCATTCTGGACTTTGTTTGGGCTTGATGGGATGGATACATGTCACCATAGAAAGACCCGTTTCCCACAGAAAAGAAAACACCAGTCCATCGCTCTTTGGTCTCAGAAACCAGGAAATGTGGGAGAATCTGAACACAGGACCCTACAGGGAGGGTGGGTCTTTCAAGCTGTAAAGCTTAGACCTTTACAGCTTTTCTGTACAGCCCAATCAAGGAACCTCCAAGACCACTCCCACCAAAACTGACAGGGCAAGCCACTAGTATATAAAAATCAGAGCAAAGCTCACTCCTTGCCAGCACTGATGATGTTACTTAGTTGGGTCATGAAACGTCTGCAAGAAAGCAACTAAGCTCAGAGAGCACCAAGGACCCTACAGTTTTTTTCCTCTTCCTCCCCCCCTCCTTTTCCTCCTCTCTGTAAACCCCACTCCCTTGTAGCACTGATGATGTTACTTAGTTGGGTCATGAAACGTCTGCAAGAAAGCAACTGAGCTCAGAGAGCACCAAAGACCACACAGGTCTCTCTTTTACCATTAACTCCCAGCAGGACTGTATGGAAAGGCAACAGGGAGGAACAGAGTCTCTCTCTCTCTCTCTCTCTCTCTCTCTCTCTCTCTCTCTCTCTCTCTCTCTCTCTCTCTCTCTCTCTCTCTCTCTCTCTCTCTCTCACACACACACACACACACACACACACACACACACACACACACACACACACACACACACACACACACACACACCAAGCTGGAATAAGCAAGGGTGACAAGGTTTGTTGGTTTCAGGATCCCATCTGGGACCAGAGCAGCGGTGGGTTGCTCCCAGTTTGGCCCGGTTCTGCGAACCAGTCACGGCGGTGGCGGCAGTAGGCTCCGCCCACCCACCTGGGATGTCACACACACGCGCAAACCAGTAGCAAGAGGTTTTAGAACCCACTACTGGACCACAGGTTTAGTCTTCTGAGCTTCCGGCCTCGTGCTGGAGCCCATCCTCTGAGAACCCCCCCTCTCTCCCCCTCCCTCTCTCTCCCCCCTCCCTCTTTCTCTCTCTCTCCCTCTCTCTCTCTCCCTCTCTCTCTCTCCCCCCTCCCTCTTTCTCTCTCTCTCCCTCTCTCTCTCTCTCTCCCCCTCCCTCTC
>JALIGW010000005.1:82783282-82880782 GCA_023053685.1 Diadophis punctatus similis | reverse complement strand
GGCGGAGTCAAATCTCCCAGGCGCAGTAAACTCTGCTTTATTATTTATAGGTAGGTAGCTGCTTTAAAAGGCCGGCTGGCAGGAGGAGGCAGGCGCTGGGGAGGGTTGGCGGCAGATCAAGGCAGCCTCCCAACCAGACAGGCCCTCCGAGTTGAGGAGGAGGAACAAGCGAAGATGCTGCAGAGCGTCCAGGGTGTGTCCATGCACGGCTGTTGTGCAAGAGGCTCAGAGCCTGTGTGGCTTTTGCATTTGTCTTCAAAGTAGTTAGATGGTGGCAGAATCCCTGTTTGGCTTCTAAGATACTCCTAGGAGGGGCCCCTCCTCCAAAGCATCCTGTGCCCCCACCTGCATCCCCCCAACAGACAGACCTCAACCTCAGTCCAGGAAGGAAAGGAGGGAGGGAAGAAAGGAAGGAAAGATGAGGGATGGATGGAGGGAAGGATAGAAAGAAGGGAGAAAGAGAAGGAAGGAAAAAGAGGAAGGAGGAAAGATGAAGGAGAGAGGAAGAAAGGGAGAAGGGAAGGGGGGAAGAAAGGAAGGAAAGATGAGGGATGAAGGATAGAAAGGAGGGAGAAATAAGGGAAGGAAAGAAGGAAGGAAGAGGAAAGAAGAAACAATGAGGGAGAATGGGAGGAAGAAAGAGAAAGGAAGGAAGGAAGGAAAAGATGAGAGGGAGGAAAGATGATGGAGAGAGGGAGGAAGAAAGGGAGAAGGGAAGAAAGGAAGGAAACAGGAGGGAGGAAGGGGGAAGGGAAGGGAAGGGAATCAAGAGGATCCCCGAGAAAGCCAGGGCCTAAGGAGCTGATCCTTTGCGTATCAGGCTGGGCCAGCCAGGGCCCTGTGTTCCAATGGACAAGGCGAGAGGGCATCCAGCCAGCGCATTTTAACTATCGCAGAAGTAAACAAGCCAGGATTAAAAGAGAAAAGAGTTCAGCATTCTCTGGAGCTTGGAACGAATCTGGAGACCCCGAGGAAGCATGAAAGAAACGATGGGAAACAGCCAGAAGCCTTTGATGTCATCCTTATTATCTGTATTTCCATGCCCCTCCAGCTCCCCCCCACTCCTCCTCCTCCTGCTGTTTTAATTCTTTTGCTCTCGGAGAACTCAACACCTCTTGTCTCTTTTCTTGGGCCATAAAAAAACAGTGTCTGACTGAGAGCTTCTTTTTCTGAGCCTTATTTTTTTAAAATTAATGAAGAACAAAATGCAAAGAAAAGAAATACACAAAATTATTTTCAAATATACACACACTCACTCATAATCTACATACATTAATAAATGTAAGCCACAATTGATTGTATTCATCCATAGCTAATTTACATGAATCACTTCTTCAGAGCGTGGAATACCTGGAGCCGCAGGTTGGTCTTCCCAGGGCTGAAGAGAGTCTCTCTTTTGGATATTGGCAAGATACAGAAAATCTTTAGCATTATTAGCAAGATACAGAAAATAGAATAGAATTCTTTATTGGCCAAGTGTGATTGGACACACAAGGAATTTGTCTTTGGTGCATATGCTCTCAGTGTACATAAAAGAAAAGATACATTTGTCAAGAATCATAAGATACAACACTTAATGATTGTCATAGGGTACAAATAAGCAATCAGGAAACAATCAATATTAATATAAATCGGAAGGATACAAGCAACAAGTTATAAGTGGGAGGAGATGGGTGATAGGAACGATGAGAAGACTAATAGTAGTGCAGCCTTAGTGAATAGTTTGACAGTGGGGAGGGAATTATTTGTTTAGCAGAGGGATGGCATGCATGGGGGGGGGGGAAGCTGTCCTTGTGCCTAGTTGTCTTGCTGTGCAGGGCTCTATAGCCTCGTTTTGAGGGTAGGAGTTGAAGCAATTTATGTCCAGAGCCAGAAACTCCCTCGGGGGACCAGGGGAGGCTGGCTCAAGAGAGGGGGGGGTCCCCCAGGGCCCACCTGGGCAGCGAAGGAGCCCCTCCCCCATTTGCACAGAACTTGGAGGCTGAGCTGGGCAGGTGGGGCACCATCTCCAAGTGGATCCCGGGTTGGCGCTCCGCTCTCGGCTGCCGGGCCAGGCAGACCGCCGCCGCCTCCCGCCCCCCCAGCCGGCAAGTCTCGCTCCAGCCGGCCAAGAGCGGTGCGCGCGAGCGGCCATCCCTGGGGCGGCTGGACGGAGGAAGCGGCTCCCGGGCGACCGGGAAAGGGCGGGCGAGGCGGAGAGCCCGGAGCGGCCCCGCCCGAACAACTCAGCCCCCTCCCCGCCCAGCGCTTGGCAGGAGCCGCCTCCTCCCTCCCTCCCTCCCGCCCGCTTCCCCGCCCGTCGGCGCCGCCCTCGCTGGCGGAGGGAGGGAGGGAGGCCGGGCGGGCGGGCGGGCGGAGCGGGGCTGGAGGCGGCTCCGGGGCGGCGGCGGCGGCTGGCTTCGCGCGAAGATGGCCGCTCCGCCTCTCGCCTCCAAGGCCGGCTGCTCGGCCGCCAACGCCGCCAACCACGCCGCCAGTGGGGCCGTCTCGGCGCTGGGCCCTTCTCGGCCGCCCGCCGCCTTCCCGGAGCTGGACTTCCGCTCGGGCGCCCGCATCGAGGAGCTGAACCGGCTGATCCAGGACTTCGCCCGGCAGGACCAGCGCGAGTACGACGACCAGCGCGCCCTGGAGATCCACACCGCCAAGGACTTCATCTTCTCCATGCTGGGTGAGAGACCCCCCCCCTCCCGGCCTCTTGCGCCCAGACCCCCCCCCCTCCGCTGGGGCCGCAGCCTGGGGGACCGGGGTCGCCGGGGCGGGACCCACGGAGCCCGGGGAAGTCGGCCGCGCCGGCCGCCCGGGCTTCCTTCCTCGCGTGGCCCCGCGCCTGGAAGGTCCGGCTCTGCAAGGGGCGCCCGGCACCCCCGAGTCCCTGCCTGCACCCACCCCCACCCCCGCGGGCTGCGGTGCTCGGGGACCGCCCACGCCCCGCCCGGCTCGCCCGGCTCGCCCGATGCGCCGCAGACAAAGGCAGAGCCGGGGAGGGAGGGAGGACATTCCTGCACTTCCAACAGGTCCCCTCCTGACGTGGGGGGCGGCGGGCGGTGGAGATCCCCGGCTACACGCGGCGGGGGGGGGGGGAACGCCGGCCCCGCCCTCGCTTTCATTGCGAGGCGGCCTCCTGGGTGGCGGGGCGGACGCGCGTGGGGAGGCAGCGCGATCTCCCCCCAAGTCCCCAACCCACCCACGGGGAGCCCTCCCAAGCCTCCGTCCCCCCTCCCTTCCCCCAGGCCCTGCGTGGATTCTGCCCAACCTGGGGTGTCGCCCGGGATTTTGGAGATCTGTGCAAGTGGCTGCATTGGGCTGGGAATCAAAGCGGCATTTGATGGGTGCAAAGTGGAGTGGCTTCTCCCAGTTTTGGATAAGCAGAATTTGGGGTCCCATAGTTGGCTGTCCTGGGTCCTGTTTTCCCAAATGGGAGGGGGGGGCTTTAATCTGCGCTAGTTGAAGAAGGTGGGCGGATTAACTGTGGCTTACAATTCGGAAAAACTCCCAATTGGAAGAGGAAGAAACCCTGGCAGACTTTGCAGGGACAGCCTGTGGGTCTGATGTTTGCCCACTGATGTGGAAACCACGGATGCCCCCAGTGGCTTTTCAGGAATGTTCGAGTTTGTGTGAGAGACTCCTGAGTGGGTGGGTCTGGGATGCATCTCTCTCAGGAAGGTGACAAAGGGCTTGGTGTGATTCTGTCCACCCTGTGTGGGGTCAGAGGGTGTGGAGATGCTGGCCAGGCCTGGGTCCAGGGACGGGTCATTTGTGGCCTAGCTTTTATTGAGCAGGTTGTGTGAATTGGACTGCCAGGTTCAGTCATTCTTGGGTCTCTATCTGGCCACCTTGCTGCTCTCTGAGCACTGATGAGGTTCCCTAGTTGGGTCATGAAATGTCTGGAAGGACACCACCAAGCTCAGAGAGCACCAAAGACCCCAGAGTCCTCCTCCTCCTCCTCCTCCTCCTCTCTGTAAAACCCACTCTTTTCTAGCCTTGATGATTGAACCTTGGGAAGCTTTAAGACCTGTCCACCTCAACTCCCAGAATTGCCCAGCCAGCAGAAGGGGAGAGCTGCTACTGACCACTTGGGGTGCTTCCCACTACCCTTTCCCGCTGGCATGATGGGCCCTCCTGCAGGGAAATCTCGGGCCTTGAGGACCCCGGAATATTCTCAGGTGTTGGAGGTGATGCTTGGCTTTGCAACCTGCCAGTCCTGCTTTCCAGGGCAGCTGCTGATTAAAAGAATCCTGGCTTAGCTCAGCTGGCAACCAGCGGGCCAGCGAGGTTCGCACGGGCACCTGGCAGGGGGAGGTTTCCCTGTGTCCTCTGGTCCTTTCAAACTCTGTCTTTGTGTGTGTGTGCGTGTGCGTGTCCAGAGTTTCCTAAAGATTGATGTAGAAGATCAAGAAGTATCTGGGACGTATTTTCCAATCAACCAATTACAGGTAGACAGAAACATGGAATAACCGAGTTGGAAGGGACCTTGGAGATCATCTAGTCCAAACTCCTGCTCAAGTAGGATACCCTTTACCATTACTGACAAATGGTTTGTCCAATCTCTTCTTAAAAACTTCTGGTGTTGGGACATTCACAACTTCTGGAGGGCAAATTGTTCCACTGATTAATTGTTCTCACTGTCAGGAAATTTCTCCTTAGTTCTAGGTTGGTTTCTATCCGTTGCTTCTTGTCCTGCCCTCTGGTGCTTTGGAGAATAGGTTGACCCCCTTTTCTTTGTGGCAGCCCCACAGATATTGGAAGACTGCTATCCATTCACCCCTAATCCTTCTTTTCTCTAGACTAGCCATGCCCAGTTCCTGCAACCGCTCTTTGTATGTTTTATTTTCCAGACCCTTTATCATCCTGGTTGCTCTCTTCTGCACTTTCTCTAGAGTTGCAATGTCTTTTTTGTAGTGTGGTGACCAAAACTGGATGCAGTACTCTAGGTGTGGTCTAACTAAGGCTTTATAGACTGGTATTAGTACCTCCCTTGATCTTGATTGTATCCCTCTGTTAATGCAATTTGCATTGGCTTTTTTGGCATTTGCCACTTTGGCCGTAGTCCTCCACTTATGACCAAAATCAAGCTCAAAGTTTCCATTGCTAAGTGAAACATTTGTTGTGCGTATTTTATGACCTCTCTTGCCACAGTTGTTAAGCGAATCACTGTAATTGTTAAGTTAGTTACACGGTTATTAAGTGAATCCGGCTTCCCAATTGACTTTGCTCGTCCGAAGGTCACAAAACGGGATCATGTGACCCAGGGACACGGTGACCGTCATAAATATGTTGCTAAACATCTGAATTTTGATCAGCTGACCACAGGATGCTGCAACGGTCGTAGGTGTGAAAGACAGGTCATGTCATTTTTTCAGTGCCGTTGTAACTTTGAACAGTCACTAAATGAAGCTGCACTGGGTACCTGTTTGCTTCCAATTCAAGGTTTTGATCATCACCTGTGAAGCCCTACATGGCATAGGCCAGCTCAGCTACAGAAGTCAAGAATTATCTGTATATTCAGAAATATCCACTTTTTAACAGTTGGAAAAGCTGTTCCAGACTTCTTACCTGCCTGGACTAACGCGGCCCTCCTGCTGCTCTGTTGGGAATCCCTTTGGATCCTCGCTGGATCCCTTTCTTCTGAGTTTTCACGCCGTTTCCGCCTATTTCAGGGAAAGTTGCCTTTTTTGGCCGAAAGGGAGAAAATAATATTTTTTGAATCAATCAATCTGGAATCCAAAGCTGCCTTTCTGGAGTTGGGAGCTTGCCAGGAAGCTGGGCTGTGGCCAGGAAGCTACATTACTAGGGAATTCCCTGGAAGGGGGGGGGGGTTGAGGTGGTTCCTCCCCACCCCCACCCCAATCCCACCCAGAGGAAAAGTTGGAAGGATCTGTTACCCAACCTGGAGGTCCTTAGAGGAGAAATTTCAGCCTTTTCCCTGAAAGACAGACCGGGAGCCTCCTCAAATGCTAGGGAGGGTTCCTTCTGAAGCCTCATCCCAGGACGGACCCTCCAGGTCATAACCAGGGCATAAAGATATTCCCAGGTGCCTGCAAGGGGGGGGGGTGTCCTTCCCCTGCAGGATTTTCCCCAACGAGACTGGACATTCTCCTGTCAGGAATGGCCTCCTGGATTTGGGCACAAGGGGGTGAGCTTGATGCCCTCTAGGTGCCTTTCAGCTCAGCTCATCGGCAGGACCAGGAAGTTTCCGGTCTTCCAATGCTTTGACCTCAAGAGGACCCGGCGTAGCCAAGTCCTAAAAAGGCATCCCAGTAACATTTGGTGAGATGCCTTAACGTAGCCACTGGATTAGAGGCCTCTGGGCTTGCTTGGAAAGATGGGGTTCTGGCAGACGGCTCTGTCTCCCAAGAGGTAGTACAGTGTGGCTGATGGGGCGGGGCTCCTTGTTTATTCACTTCATTTTTATTTATATACTGCCTTGGTTATTTTTACGAATATCTGAAGGCTCTGAACGTATCCAAACATCTTCCTCCTCCTATTTTCCCCACAACAACAATCCTGTGAGGTGGGCTGAGAGAGAGGGAGTGGCCCAAAGTCACCCAGCCGTCTTTCATGCCTAAGGCGGGACTAGAACTTGTCAGCACCTACTGATTGGCCCAAAATCACCCAGCCACTTTCATGCCTAAGGTGGAACTAGAACTCGCCATCTCCTGCTGATTGGCCCAAAGTTACCCAGCCACTTTCATGCCTAAGGCGGGACTAGAACTCACCGTCCCCTGCTGATTGGCCCAAAGTCACTCACTGGCCTTACATGCTTAAGATGGGGCTAGAATCTCATGCTGATTGGCTCAGTTACCCAGCTGGTTTTCATGGCTAAGGTGGAACTAGAACTCCCTGGCTCCTGGTAATTGGCCCAAAGTCACCCAGCTGGCTTTCATGACTGAGGTTGGACTAGAACTCACACTTTCCTGCTTTCTAGCCTGGTGCCTTAAGCACTAGGCCAAACTGGCTGTTGACCGAGTCTTTCTTTTGGTTGCGGTGATTGTGTACATGCGCAGGGTTGATCTCTCCTTGTTGATCTGTGCTACTACAGCAGTTTCTTCTTGGAGTCCAGCTGCACAACATCTGCATAGCCCACGTGTGTGTGTGCATGTCTCTCTCTCTCTCTCTCTGTGTGTACACGCGTTCTCTCTGTCACTTGATCTGGGATTGCCAGTTCAGGAAAGGGAGAACTGAGTTGGCTACATCACCAAGATACCCGTGGCACATTAGAGGCCGTCCTTGGAAAATCTCTGGCGAAAATGAAATTTGGGGAGTGGGCAAGGCGGGTGGGAGGTAAGCAGTGTCCATAACTTGCTTGAGAGTGGCCGTTGCCAGAGCACAGGGAGTTGCACTTGAAGCTGGTCAGCCCATAAAACGTGGTCCATGTGAGATGCAATCCATAAACCCGTTAAGATTAAATAAACCTTGTTAAAGTTTTAAAGAGCCATAACCGCAGAACAGTCATCACAAGGCACAATTGTATGCCAAAGGAAACTCGGCACAGCCAGCCACAGCAGCTCTGCCCTGAATGAGAGAGTCCAATGCTAAAAAATATGTTGAGAGTTTGGGAAAAAGTACAAAGAAGAGCAAGTAAGATGATTAAAGGCCTGGAGACAAAAACATACGATGAACGGTTACAGGAACTGGGCATGGCTGGTCTAGTGAAGAGAAGGACCAGGGGAGACATGATAGCATCTTCCAATATTTGAGGGGCTGCCACAGAGAGGAGGAAGGGGTCAAGCTATTTTCCAAAGCCCCCGAAGGCCAGTCAAGGAATAATGGGTGGAAACAGACCAAGGAGAGAAGCAATCTGGAAATAAGGAGACATTTTCTGACAGTGAGAACAATCAACCAATGGAACAGAAGTTGCCTTCAGAAATGGTGGGAGCTTCATCACTGGAAGCTTTCAAGAAGAGACCGGACTGCCCTCTGTCAGAAATGGTGTAGGGCAGTGATGGCGAACCTATGGCACGCGTGCCACAGGTGGCACGCGGAGCCATATCTGCCGGCATGCGAGCCGTTGCCCTAGCTCAGCTCCAGCGTGCATGTGCACTCTGGCCATCTAATTTTCGGCTCACACAGAGACTCTGGGAGGGTATTTTCGGCTTCCAGCGGCCTGGGGAGGGCGTCTTCACCCTCCCCAAGCTCTAGGGTAGCCTCTGGAGCCTGGGTAGGATGAAAAACGGGCCTACTAGGCCCACCAGAAGTTGGGAAATGGGCCGTTTCTGGCCTCCAGAGGGCCTCCAGGGTGGTGGGGGAGTCCATTTTCGCCCTCCCCAGGGATTGAATTATGGGTATGGGCACTCGCGCATGTGCGATAGCGCGCGAGCACGCTCTTTCGGCACCCGAGGAAAAAAAGGTTCGCCATCACTGGTGTAGGGTCTCCTGCCTAAACAAGGGGTTGGACTAGAAGACCTCCAAGGTCCCTTTCAACTCTGTTATTCTGTTATTCTGTCAGGGCTTCCTCTGGCCCTGGAAAGCAGGTGGCACAAGGCTGCCCATGCCCTAGAGAAGACCCCTTCCCGGGCGAGCAGGGTCCTAGCAGAGAAGGAAGGCATGCGCACATCCCCTAGCCATGCACCTCTGCAGCCAGGGGGGACCCCAGTTCAGGCAAGAAGGCAATTGCCCAGCCTCTGGAACACTCTGGCCCCCAGCCCCGCAGGTGAGGCAGGCCCCCTCCCTCCTGGCGCGGGGAGCCCAGAGGAGCCCATAGCCATGAGCACTGGCTGGTGCCCTGGAAGCCACCCCCCCCCTTCGCCTTTCAACTAATTTTAACATTATTTAATGCTCCTTGCCTTTTTCTATGTTTTATACACAGGTAGTCCTCAACAATCATTTGTTTAATGACTGGAAAAAGGGACTTAGGATCATTTTCCACACTTAATGGCCGTTGCAGGATCCCCAGGGTCACGTGATCCAAATTCAGACATTTGGTAACACATACTTACGACGGTCGCATTGTCCCAGTGATCCCCTTTTGTGACCTCCTGACAAGCAAAGTCCATGGGGGAAGCCAGATTCACTTAACGACCATCTTACTAATTCAGCAACTGCAGGGATTTACTTAACGGCTGGGGCAAGAAAGGTTGTAAAACGGGACAAAGATCACTTAACAACTGTCTCGCTTAGCAATAGAAATTTTGGGCTGAATTGTGATCGTACGTCGAGGACTAAATATCCTGTTTTTATATTTTGATATGTTATTGTACACTGCCCAAAGTCCCTCTATTGTGAAGATGGGCGGTTGAAAACTCTGAAAAATTAAATAAATAGATAAAATCCAGAGGGCTTTCTTCCTTCAAATAGTTTTCCATCAAAGCACTAAAACTCCGAATCTAACCAAGGGCTGGTGGGTGTGAGGAGGGCGGCTGCTGGCTCTCCTGCCCTCCGGCTGCCTCCCTCCCTCCCTCCCTCCCTCCCTCCCTCCCTCCCTCCCTCCTTCAGGGCTAATCCTGGGCCAGGGCTGTGCTGTGCTTGGATTACGGCCCCTTCCCTCCCCCCTCCATAGAGTCACCCAGTTGCTTCCAGCCTCCCTCCCTCCCTCCCTCCCTCCCCATTTGGCACCCTGCCTTTTCCCTCCTCTGAGCTAGAGAGGAAGCCGTTGCCAGCCGCACATCTGCAACCTCTGTGCGGAAAGGCAGGTAAATGATTGCCAGGCTGGTTGGAGCAACAACACGCAAAGAGGACACGGAGGGAGTTAGAAAGGCAGCTCTCTCTCTCTCTCTCTCTCTCTCTCTCTCTCTCTCTCTCTCTCTCTCTCTCTCTCTCTCTCTCTCTCTCTCTCTCTCTCTCTCTCTCTCTCCTTTCCTTTTCTCTCTCTCTCTCTGTTTCTCTCTCTCTCTCTCTCTCACACACACACACGCACACACACTCATGCTCATCCAGACGCATCTGGGCTACAGGCACAGAAGGGGAACTGGGAAGAGTGTCCCTACTACTTGAAAACCCAGCTGTGGCATGGACTTTGGGCCCTGTGTTTTGATCATTATCCGAATGCACCATGCAAACAAATCAGGGCTAATGCATTAGCCAAGCTCAGCAGGCAGCTGCAGCTCCCTCTGACTTGGCTCAGTGTGCTGAAACAGAATGGAAGGGACCTTGGAGGTCTTCTAGTCCAACCCCCTGCCCAAGGCAGAAGACCTTATCCCATCCTGAGAAAATACCTTCCTTGTGATGTGCACAGGGAGAGGTTGGCAGAATTCCTCACATCCACCGTAACCCCCCCCCCCCCGCTTCCAGGAACTGCATTGCTGGCTCCTAACTTTTGTCTTGGGGGGGTCCCTGTTTTTCCTGCCTCCCTCAAGAGGAAGGAAGGACCCCAGAGGGCTCCACTGCAGCTGGGGGCCTAGAGCCCCACTCCGGAGGAAGGCCCGCTCCCTTGGCCTCTCCCGAGAAAGTGGTCCTTTTGGTTGTGAGTGTGGGGAGGGGTCCTCGAACCCCACCTTCCTCCCAGGAGGGACTCAGGTTTTCCAATGAGCTTCAACACCTGTTGGGTTTGGGGATTCTCCAGGTTATGCCTTTTTCCCAGGGCAGGGCTGCCAGGTGGGGCCAATCTCGTAGGAAGCTATGGGGAGGCGTGGGCTGGCAGCCTGGCCTTCCCTGTGTTGCTGGTGGCATTGCCCGTTGCATCTGTGGACTAATCCCTCCCCTCCCCCTCCCTCAGACTCCAGATGTTCTGCTCTGCTGCCAGGGGAGCCCTGCCCAAGTCAGCCATGGGCAGCTGCAGCCGTCATCTGGCTTGGAGCAGCTCGGTGCCCGCGGAGATACCTTCTCCTGTCGCCAGCCTTGTGCCCTCGTGACTTGCCCTCTCTTCTGGCTGCTCTGCCCTCCGTTGTCCGTGCTGGTGGCAAGGAGGAATTTCTGGCACGGGAGCCCAAGGATGCTTTTGGACTGGCCCTGTCCGTCTCCCAGGTGGGCCCTCGGGCTGAGAAGCCTGCTGGAGCATGGGAACCTCCGGGGAAGACAGCTGGATGGCAGGTGCCAATTTAACACCTGAATCCAGTGCCTGCCCCTCCCTTTGGCGAGAGGGTCTGCCGAGACCCCAGGAGGACGGCCTCCTGAAGAGCTGTGCTATGGTGGGGGGCTGGGGAAGACCCCTGAAGTAGATCACAGTAGAACATAGAATAGTAGGGTTGGAAGGGAACCTGAAGGTCTTCTAGTCCAACCCCCTGTGCATGGCAGGAGATCCTACACCATTCTGGGCTTTATTTGGGCTTCATGGGATAGATACATGTGACCTTAGAAAGAATGACAGAATAGTTGGAAGGGACCTTGGAGGTCTTCTAGTCCAACCTCCTGCTCTAGCAGGAGACCCTAGACCATTTCAGACGAGTGGCTGTCCAGTCTCTTCTTGAAAGCCTCCAGTGTTGGAGCACCCACAACTTCTGGAGGGAAGCTGTTCCACTGGTTATTGTCCGGAAATTCCTCCTTCGTTCCAGGTTGCTTCTCTCCTTGGATAGTTCCCATCCGTAGCTTCTTGTCCGGCCTTCAGGGGCTTTGGAGAAGAGGTGGACCCCTTCTCCTTTGGGGCAGCCCCTCAATATTGGAAGATGCTGTCATGTCACCCTTAGTCCTTCTCTTCATTAAACTAGACCCGCCCAGTTCCTGCAACCGTTCTTTGTACGTTTTAGATCCTCAGAGCCCCCTGACCCTCTTTGTTGCTCTTCTCCGCAGAGTCTCAATGTCTTTTTAATATTGTGCCTCAAGTCCCTCCGCGCCCCCCCCCACTGAAAGGGGGGGGGGGAAACCAGCCTCTCCACAATCTGTTCAAGTGGATGCGTAGCCCCTCTTGGGCAGATTCTGCCAATCTGGGAAGAGACACCCACCCACCCACCCACTGTCTTCTGCTCTCGCTGTTGGAGGGCAGCTTGGGGGGCAGAGATGAAAGGCTGTGGGGGTGGGGTGGGGGGGAGCAGTTCTCTCCTTGTTGCTTAATGGAAGATTTCTCTGCTTTGCGGAGCAGAAAATGTCCTCTTTGGAAAGCTGCTTCTCCCCCCCTCCCCCCCCCCCGAGTCTGTCTGGGGTTGCTCCTGTGACTCTGGAAGGGTTCCCCACCGTTGTTCTGCACAGGCTCCCAGCCCCTCCGGGTGAGGGCTTGGCCACCCTGCCTTGCCTTCTCCGGCCCCTTAGCTGACCCCTGGCCCTCCTTCCAGGCTGCAGGAAGGTCACAGGGCATGTAACCGCCACTCACCTACTCAGATGCAAGTCCATCTGGCTCAGTGGGACTTCTCCAGAGTTGAGTGTTGGATGGCGCCCTTAAACTTCTCATAGCGAATCATTGGAAAACGACATTGATTTTATCCCGGGGTTAGACCGACGGAGTATCGGAAAGTGGCATTGCCTAACCAGGGTTGGCTGATCTCCTCCACGGGCTGAAGAATGTTGTGGCCCCCAAAAATTACACGGATGTAGCCATTCAGACCCCTTTAGGTTTTACATTCATGAGCCCCAGAGAATAATTGATACTTATGGGGGGAAATTGGGTTACCTTCAAAGCAGACTGTGGTTTGGAAGTATAATCTGTAAAGTTTGGAAAACGTGAGAAATACTGGTTAACTTATAATTGGTTCTGGGTCATTGGGCACATGCTCAACACTGCTCCGAAAGAAGAGGATTTCTTCAGAGGAGGAGGAGGAGGAGGAGGAGGAGGACTGAGGGGTCCTTGGTGCCGTCTGAGCTGGGTGGTTTTCTTGCAGACGTTTCATGACCCTGCTAGGGAACATCATCAGTGCTAGAAGGGAGTGTGGGGTTTGTGTGGAGGGAGGAGGAGAATTGTGGATTTCTTGATGCTATCTGAGCTGGGTGGATTTCTTGCAGAAATTTCCCTGGAAATTATTCTTCAGTTGGTGCAGCCCCAATGGTGCATTTTTAGCAGTTCCGCCCTGTTTCGGGCTACGGGTCAGTTTGCAATCCACTTACGAAGTGGCAATGATTTTCAAATGCTGCCACCAATCCATTCTGCGTCTCTGGCCTTGAATTCTGTGTTTGACAAAGTTTGCATTTCTTCCTGTTCAATTTCATTATTAAAAAGAGGCTCCGTTTTGCTCCCCATCGGGACTGTAGGAAGTATCGTTGAAGTCCTGTCTGTTCCCAAGACCAGGCTGCCTGACTGGGAAAGATTCCTGTACTGGAGGCAGAGATTTGAACAGCTGAACTCAAATGATCACAGTCAGCTAAAGTAGCCTGCAGTACTGCTCTCTAACTGCTGCGCCACCTCGGCTCAATCTATTGTATTGTGTGTTGAAGTCTATAGGGAGACCCTCCCTCATCCAGGTCATGGTTGTCCCAAAAGTGCTTTTCTCCCAAAAGGCAACTGGACTTTCTTGGGGTTTCCCCCCCCCCTTTGAAAACATTTCACTTTTCTTCCAAGAAGCCTCTTCAGTTCTGACGGAATGGTGGGGAATGGAAGGATTTATATCTCGTGAATGAAGGTGAAGTTACGTGAGATCCCGGGATAATGGTGCAGGACCAACCCTGGGTTGGTCACCAGGACCAGAGATTTAATCTTCCGAGCTTTCGGACTGGAGCCCATCCTGAGGGATCTTCTCCCCAGCAGAGTGGGGGATTGATATCTGTTTTCTCCGTAAATCTTTCCATTCCGCACCATTCAGTTAGAACCTGAGGAAGGGCAACGTTTTCAAAGAAGAAGCCCTGGAGAAAGAGAAAGAAAGAAAGAAAGAAAGAAAGAAAGAAAGAAAGAAAGAAAGAAAGAAAGAGAAAGAAAGAAAGAAAGAAAGAAAGAAAGAAAGAAAGAAAGAAAGAAAGAGAAAGAAAGAAAAAGAAAGAGAGCCTGTTGGAGAGGCACCTTGAAGGTTGTTTTTCTCCGTGGCCTGGCGTCGCCTCTCCCCGGCCGGCCTGAGCCTTCTGGCGCCCGTGCAGCCTGCAGGGCGATGCCATCTGCTGCCTGTGCCCTGGAGGCGGATTAGAGGAGAAAGCCTCTCGCTGGGACGGAGGAGCCGGCCACGTGCTGCTGCTTTGGGCATGAGATTCATTGCACGCAAAGGGAATCAGACCTGCGGCTTGGAAAATGGAAAAATCATTCATGCTTGAGTTGTTTGGGGAGGGGGGAGGGGCAGATCTGGAAGAAGCGGATGGCAGGGTGGGGGTGGGGCAACCCATTTCCAGGCACTGTTCTGGGAAACGTTTCTGCCCTTTGGGCATCCTCCGATCGGCCAGCTGAGCTCACCTATTGTGCTCAGCCTTTTCAAAAGAGTTGTCATGCATGCGGCACCGTTGTGGGTCCCCCCCGCCCCCCCCCCGTGCACCTGGGTTCGCTCATTCGGAGCTGTTAAGCCTGGTTTACAAGCTGACTTCCTGCTGAGGCGCCTTGTGGCCTGGTAGGAATCCATCTAATTGGCCCCAGGACAGCTGCTCCCTTGAGAAAGGAAAGCCCAGGTGGCTTTTTTCACAGCGGTGCAGGTGGCCCTTGCCTCTGCCTGGGTTGCAGAGAGACTGGCAGAACCAGGGGGGAGGAGTCAAGTGGGGCCCTGGTTTAGAGTCTCTATGTAGCCCTAAGAGGGTGAAGTCCAAGCTCCTTTGAACGCTGTTGAACCGTATCAATTTCACCCACGTGCAAAGCATCTCTTTGAAAAGATTCCGGTGTATGGGCTCCAGCAGTAAATCAACTAATTGAATTCTTCATGTGTGGACCTGGTTGTTCACATCTGACAATCTATTGCCTGCCTGTCTATCTACCTACCTATATCTCTTTCTCTCATTATCATCATCTAGCTATCTCCCTATCATCTCTCTCTCTCTCTCTCTCTCCCCCTCCCTCCCTCCCTCCCTGCCTTCCCACTTCTGTCTGTCTGTCTCATCATCATCTACCTATTATCTATCTATCTACCTACCTACATCTATTTCTCCTCTCTCTCTCTCTCTCTCTCTCTCTCTCCTATCCATCCTGCCCTCCCTCCCTAACTCCTCTATCAATTTGTATCGCTGCCTGTTAAGCCCAGCCCAAGAACCACATAGCACAATCCAGCCATAGTCCAGTTCTTTATTTGCCGCCCCCCCAATAGACAGACTCTTGCCAGACTGTACCCTTATTGCTCTCACCCTGAGAGATTCCAGGGAGGGGCTGTCCTAAGCCCCTTCCTCTTCCTCTTGTCTGCCACTTCATTGTAGTCCATCACACCACCTCCCCCTTTGTAGTCACCATCCGTCACACTTCCCATCTCACAAAAAGCGAGATATACAACAGTCCGTAAAACAATAGCTCTGAAAATATAAAACATCCACATTAAAAATAATTATATAAAAGTTTTGAAAAGATACAAACTGCAGGCAAAGACGGGATAAAATTGGCCCCCTCAGCAGTGGGAGACTTCTAAGCCTGTCTGCAGTTCTATGTGAACCCCAGATCTTGAGGGACTTCTGGGGTGTCAAAAGAGGCGGAACTAGAGATGTAAAGTTTCCGGAAATTTTGAAGCTCGGGAAAAACCCCGGGTTTTTTCCGTTTTTTTCCGGGAAAATGGAAATTTTTGGAAAAATTGAAAAAAATGCTACATTAGCACTTTTTTGACTTTTTAAGATTGAAAGTCATTCTGTTACTTTAAAATATGACTATGGACAATTTGACTTGGCATAAAATTATCACAACTAGCATATTAAAAATATAGTGTAGCCAAACAATTATCACAAATAGAATTTACTTTTTTATGATATTTATTTGTAATTGTAACAAAGGGAGCAACAATCTCCTGAACTGCTTACTAGTTTATGTGGAACAGCCAAAAAGCCTCCACAAAACAATTTTCAAAACCAAAAGTAACCATTTTTCATATTTCCTCTCCACAGTATTAAATAAAAATAAAAACCCCATTCTCATAAGTCCCTTCATTCAGCACAGGTCCTTTTTGTTGCTCTGTATTTTCTTCCAATGCTTTTGAGGCCCAGTGAAGAGGACAGAACAAACCAAACACACCCACTAACATGCAAAAGCAAAACTGAAACCTTTTTCTTGTTACAATAGCAGCACCTCCTAAAGGAAGAAATGCATACTGTTCTTGCATTGGAGGGTTCAGTTTGTTACCTAGGACTTGCCTGTCCTCACTCAGTGCACAGAAATTAGAATAATCTGATATCATACATTTTTTTTAGAAATGATTTGGAAAATATTTGAACACCCTGTCTTAAAATATTTTATTTATCATGTTAAAATAAAATATTCCACAATGTGTTTTTTTCTTTTTTCAATTTTTCCAATTTTTTGGAAAAAAACAAAAAAGCCTTCAGGAAAAAAAACGGGAAAAAAACGTTTTTTCCCGATTTTTTTCGTTTTTTCCCCGGGCCTTCACATTTCTAGCGCAGAACTAATCTAATTTCAGGGAGAATTAGGATATACTTCAGTTTCCCAATCTGTCACAGAGCCGATCCCAGGACTAGTCAGATCCGGTCCTGCTTATCTGTGGAGACCCATCAGACTTCTCCAGCCGGAGCTGAAAATTGGAGGCATCTCAGAATTTCCAACTGCAGGATTTGCAGTCAGGATAGAATTCCCCGTTTCCAGTTGCACAATTGGCAGCCTGCATATTTGATGGGGGTGGTTGAGGGGTGGCTCCAGAGTTGCTGTGCATTGCCCAGAACCCACATTCCTCTTTCCACCCCTCTCCTGTTGTGGGGCAGAGTTGTAGGATTGTGTCAGGTTGTGAATAACAGAGTTGAAAGGGATCTTGGAGGTCTTCTAGTCCAGGGGTCACCAACCTTTCGGACCTCAGGGACCACTACATTCATTATTTTAAATCCCGTGGACCACTAATATGAATTTTTAAAAAAAGATAAATAGTATTTAGTGCAATATAAAAAATGCAAATAATTTTTCTGTGGACCACCAAAATTTTCTCGTGGACCACCAGTGGTCCACGGACCACCGGTTGGTGACCACTGTTCTAGTCCAACCCCCTGCTCTAAACAGGTCTACCATTTCAGACAGCTGGCTGTCTTTTCTTAAAAACCTCCACTGATGGAGCACCCACAGCTTCTGAAGCCAACTTCTGTTCCACCGGTTAATTGTCCTCACTGTCAGGAAGTTTCTCCTTAATTCCAGGTTGCTTCTCTCATTGATTCGTTTCCATCCG
Source organism: Diadophis punctatus similis (assembly GCA_023053685.1). Lineage (NCBI taxonomy): Eukaryota > Metazoa > Chordata > Lepidosauria > Squamata > Dipsadidae > Diadophis > Diadophis punctatus. Next base: position 82,863,716 of record JALIGW010000005.1, on the reverse strand, counting down.
TTGCTTCTTGTCCTGCCTTCAGGGGCTTTGGAGAATAGGTTGACCCCCTCTTCTTTGGGGCAGCCCCTCAGATACCAGAAGAGTGCTATGGTGTCGCCCCTGGTCCTCCTTTTCACTAGACTGCAGGGGGTCTGCAGTGGGGAAGGAAAAAAAAGGTAGGGGAGGTAGCCAAGAATAATAAGTGAGTGAGAAGTGTGCCAGGGCAGGGTGGGAAGTGGGCATGTGATCTGTGCAAACTCAGCTTTGCTGAAACCAGAAGGGATCCCAGGGCATGCCTGTTTTGCATGCCACCGTCTGTGCCTGGGCTCTGTGGAAGGAGTTTCTGATTTCTGCTCCCTGAAGGCTGCCCAAGGAAAGCGGCTGGCAGGGGAAAGTGCAGCCCGGAGGGAGCAGATAATCGTTCTGTGTTCTCGGAAGCTCCTCCTCCGATGTTTGCAAAGCCTAGTTTGCTGCACACAGGAATCGTGCTGAGAGTGTGTGTGTGTGTGTGTGTGTGTAACTCGGCTGCTGGATTTGCCTTTGTGGAATGGGTGGGGACCCGCTGTCTTTGCACGTGCTCTGGGCTGCCTGCTTTGCCGCTTTCCATGGGTGAGCCCTTGGGGTGGGGGCTGTCCCCGTGCAGACCCTCCTCTGCTGCCAAGAAGGAGAGACTGCCAGATGCAGGAAATCAGGAGCCAGGATAGAGTTCAAAAGCTCCTCAAGTTTATTTCATAGCAATGGCACTTAGACGTTTATATACTGCTCCATAGTGCTTCACAGCCCTCTCTAAGCAGTTTGCAGAGTCAGCATATTGCAAGGTCCTCATTTTACTGATGAAGGAAGGAAGGAAGGAAGGAAGGAAGACTGAGTCAACCTTGGGCTGGTCAGGATTGAACTCCTGGCAGTGAGCTGAATTGGCCTGCAATGCAAGGCGCTGAAGATCTGGTTCTGCCAGTGGGCCTGGGGAACCTAGAGCGTGATGGAGCCCATTAAATGGCTCGTGTGATCTGCTGTTGCCAGGGCGGGGGCTGGGGGGTGATTTTATTATATTATACTATATTAATTTATTTGATTCTTTTTATTAGTTTTATTGTTTTAAATGTGGTTTTCTATTCTGTAAGCCGCCTTGAGTCACCATGGGCAAATAGGTGGCAATATAAATTCAATAAATAAATAAATGCTGCATTCTACCAGATAGGGGAGACAGACAGAAGACAGACAGATGATAAGATGATATTTATTTATTTATTAGTACCACCTCATAGTGCAAGCACTCTCTAAGCTGTTTACACCATTAAGCAATGTATATATTTACATTGCCCCCAACAATCTGGGTCCTCATTTTACCTACCTCGGAAGGATGGAAGGCTGAGTCAACCTTGAGCCGGTGAGATTTGAACAGCTGAACTCAAATGATCAGTCAGCTAAAGTAGCCTGCAGTACTGCTCTCTAACTACTGCGCCACCTCAGCTCATTGATTGATTGATAGATAGATAGATAGATAGATAGATAGATAGATAGATAGATAGATAGATAGATGATAGATAGATAGATAGATAGATAGATAGATAGATAGATAGATAGATAGATGATAGATAGATGATAGATAGGTAGGTAGGTAGGTAGGTAGGTAGGTAGGTAGATAGATAGATAGATATGTATAGATGATAGATAGATAGATGATAGATAGATAGATAGATAGATAGATAGATAGATAGATGATAGATAGATAGATAGATAGATAGATAGATAGATAGATAGATAGATAGATAGATAGATAGATAGATAGATCAAAAGAATCTGATCTACTAACGGTCAAGCCAATTGGCGCCAGAGAAGACTTCAAGGTCTCTTTTGGGGGGACTCCAAACTGATGATGCGTTTGACCCCACCCTCAGGTTCAGGCTGGTCGTCTCCTACGGAGCCCCTTCGGTCAGGCTGGCCCTGGAAAGGAAAGGGAATACAGATAGTTCTCATAACCATTCATTTAGCGACCGTTCAAAGTTACGATGGCACTGAATGACAGTTTCTCACACTTATGACCGTTGTAGCACACCCATGATCATGTGGCCAAAATTCAGATGCTTGGCAACGGACTCATATTTATGACGGTCGCAGTGTCCCGGGGGTCACATGATCCCCTTTTGCAATCTTCTGACAAGCCAAGCCAATGGGCAAACCAGATTCACTTCACAACCGGGTTACTAACTTATCAACTGCAGTGATTCACTTAAGAGCTGTGGCACGAAAAGTCGTAAAATGAGGCAGAACAATTGTGGGCTCAATTGTGGTCGTAAGTCGAGGACTACCTGTAGGGGCTGGGGGTTGGGCAGGGAAGGAGGAGGAGGGCATGGCCGAAAGAGAAAGAGAACCTCTGAGGCAGGGAGGGGGCCTGGCAAGCCTCCCCCCCCCCGAAGAGGGCAGGAGCTGCTCCTTCGTGGTGCCAGGCTGGAGGAGAGGGAGAAGAGCTGGCACCTTTGGGGCACCTGGATCTCTCTGGCATGTCCTCCTAATTCCAGGTTCTCTGCAGAAGGTGAGCAGAGACCGGCTGAGTGCAGGGCTGCCAGGAACTGCCACCTTTGCAGCCTGGCTCACTCACATTGGCGGCTTGGAAGTCCCTGAAATGGCGTTTGACTCGCCCTCGATGGAGGAGGCTTTCATTGGGTTGCTGCCCTTTCTGGGCCCAGCCCAGCACAGATGCAGCCGGGCCTTGCGAGGGAGGCAAAGGGCAGCCTTGCTGGCCTACCTGGCATAAGACGTTCCTGGTGTTTCGTCCACAGAGATGCTCAATGCCTTTGCGGCCTCTCTTTCCCTGCCCCGTCCGCAAAAGGAGGTTTGCTTTGGGGCAACCCAAATCCTTCGGGGTCGCGGATGCGTCTGGCAGGGCCTGGGGGGCAGAGAGGGGCGGGGGGCCTTCTTGGAGGGTTGGGAGGGGGGCTTGGAAAAGCTGGTTGGGTGAAAAGGTCCTGTTGCATCTGCTTCTCTTTGCACGAGGCGGCCTCTCCGCCTGGGAACTGGATTCTGCTTGGCAACCATTTCCCTTCCTTTGGGGGGACTGAAATCCTATGAGTCTGGCTTTATGGGGGCTGTGGACCATGGGCCTTGAAGTGAGCCCTGTGGAGGGCATCAGTTGGCAGAAAGGTGCTGTGTGGCATCCTTCCTGGTACCTCCAGCCTTGTCCCCAAAGTGTCTCCTTCTCTGGATGAGAATTCTTCCAGGTTCTTCCTCCTCTCTGAACTGGGGCAGTGTGTGGGGGGGGGGAGGACAGCCCTCCTGCCTTTGGTCCAAGCCTGGGTTTGCACAGGGCAGAGGGCCCAGGGGACGCCCCGACACGCCAAAGCAGAGCATTTTATCTTCAATCAATACAGAATAGAGCTGGAAGGGGCCTTAGAGGTCTTCTAGTCCAACCCCCTTCTCTAGCAGGCACGAGGATTTTGCCCTTAGTCTCTTAGCATACGTTTCCCCTCCTCCTTTGCAGCCAGCAGGGTGAGGTGCTGACTTGGGCGTCCTCCAAGTGATGACATGCTCCCGAGCCGTGCCCTCCTGCCCCGGGGCCCACGTTATTCGGTCCCCACCCTCTTTGCCCCGGAGGCCTGGAATTTGCCAAGCCTGTTCCACTTGCCGGCTTTGGCACTGGGAGAATCAGCCTGTAGAGGCAACGGCCGTCCTGCCTTTCTCCTCCTCCTTTGTTGCTTTGAAGCCTGAGCTCTGCCTTCATGCCAGGCAGTGAATCTGGGTTCCTCTTCTGGAGTCTGCGCAATTGGAAGCACATTGCTCAAAGGAGCCGGGCACGGGCGAGGATTCCCAGCTGGGCCTGTTCCGTTGTGCAGATGTGATCTTCTTAGGGACCCCGTGCAGGGCCTTCCTCTCTCGCCTTGGCTCCAGTGCAGCTTCTGCTGCTGGCAACATCTCTTTCAAGCCCCTCCAAGATCTGAGGGGCTGCCACAGAGAAGAGGGGGTCAACCTCTTCTCACGGTCAGGAAATTCCCCCTTAGTCCCAGGTTGCTTCTCTCCTTGATTCCTTTCCGTCCTCCGTTGCTTCCTCTTCTCCTGCCTTCAGCTGCTTTGGAACTGGAGTGGGTAGAAATCCAGAATATTTGGCTTGTAAATGGACGGAGAGGACTGGCAGCGGCTGGAGAGCCCATTTCTGGGGGCCAGGCCAGGGTCCTCCAGAGCCTCCAGGACCGGGCCGCTGCCTTTGGGTCCCAGCCCTCTTCTGGGGTTGAATCCCGGGGGGTCCTGGCATCCTCCTGCCCCTCTTGGGACCACCTCGGAAGGGGCAGCTGCCAGCCAAAGGGGGGAGGGCCAGGCGAGGGGAACTCCAAAGGTTTTGTCTCCATGCAGCTGTGGGAAACCCTGCGGGTCCTGGGCAGATGTGTGTGTTTGGGGGGGGGAGAGGGAAGCCGTGTGCTGGGCATCACCCACCAACAAAGACCAGGCCTGTCTCGTTGCAACTGGACTTGCGCAGATCCTTTCTCCGGCCGCTGAGCCAACTTGACCTCGTGGTCAGCGAAGTGGCGACACTGGCTGGCTTGTTCTCTTCCTAGACAAGGACTTGGCTGTGGCCTACAGGATAAACGGCCGCCTTCTAGGAATTCAGGAACAGACCCGGACTCTCCTGGTGGGAATTTTGCAAATGCAAAGAAGGCAGGTTTCGGAAGACAAGGCCTGGCCGGAGGGGGGAACGGGGAACAAGTTAGGATTTATTACTGGAGCAGGATTTGAAGGGGAGCAGGGGGCGGGGGTCTCTGTAGCTGCTCTGCCCCCCCCCCCGGCAGCCCAGAGGAATGCCTTCCCCAGCCTGAAGCTCAAGAAGGGTTGCAAGTTTTCCCTGACCTCCCAGACTGGTTGACACGGGCGTGTGTGTGTGTGTGTGTGTGTAGGGAGGCATCTTCACAATAGTCGCAGAGTGAAAGCAGAAAGTGTACAGGTAGTCCTCAACTTACGACCACAATTGACCCCAACATTTATGTTGCTGAGAGATTTGTAGTTTTGCCCCATTTTACGACTTTTCTCGCCGCATTTGTTCAGAGAATCACTGCCGTTCTTAAGTGAGTCACATGGTTCTTAAGTGAATCTGTTTCCCCCCATTGACTTTGCTCAGCAGGAGGTCGCAAAAAGGGGATCACGTGATTCCTGGACACCGCAAGCGTCATAAATGTGAGTCAGTTGCCAAGCGTCTGAATTTTGATCACGTGACCACAGGGATGCTGCAGTGGTCGTAAGTGTGAAAAATGGTCATAAGACACTTTTTTCAGCCCTGTTGTAAGTTCAAACGGTCACTGAATGAACTGTTGTAAGTCGAGGTCTACCTGTACTGAAACACAGTTGAGTAAAAGAGGTGGGGAAGTGTCTCCCTCTGGTGGTGGATCCAGGAAGCTTCACTCTTCTGGTAGGCTGAGGAATGATGGATGGGGCTTGCAGTTGGGAGATTGAGTGGAGAAGGCCCATTGGCGCCTTTGGAGGAGGGCTGGAATATTGTTGATCTGATTTGATTTGATTTTTATAGGCACCCTATAAAAGGGATTAAAGCAATAAAAGCTGGCTGGGGAATTCTGGGAGTTGAAGTCCAACCATATTCAAGAAACATGGCTCCTGTGCCCAAAGCCGCCTCACCACCATGGCACTTCGTGGGGAGCCTGATGGACTTCTGGCCTTGGGGGGCTTTGAAGAAGTGGAAGCTCCTTGGTGGGGGTCTGTGCTGCCCTGAGGGCATCTCCCCTACCGTTGTGCCACTTTCCTCTTGATGTAGCACTATGGCAATCCGAGGGCACCCAGGCTGGCAAGGCTGCTGTAGATCAGGGGTCTCCAACCTTGGCAACTTTAAGACTTGTGGACTTCAACTCCTAGAATTCCTCATACCAGTGCTATCTGAGGAGTTCTGGGAGTTGAAGTCCACAAGTCTTACTTACAGTTGCCAAGGTTGGAGACCCCTGCTGTAGATGAGGCAAAGGCTTGGTAAACTTTGCTCCCCAAACCAACAAAATGCTGGTTTTTTTTTTCAAAAGGGGAGGGCTTCAACCTGACCGCTCCCCCTTCCCAGCCCCAGTCTTGACTCCCTGCCCTGATTGAGGGGTACTGAATGCATTTTGGGGTAACAGTGGAGGCTTATCGGATGCTACCAGCCCTTCAAGTCTGGGAAATATGGGCTCAGCGGTGCATAATTTGCAGAAAACACTCCATTTTACGAAGGTTTATTATTTATTTAGCGTATGGCATCTACAGAGCTCACGCAATCACTGATATATACAAATTCGGTTTAAATAACACCATCAGCAAGTACACACTGTATATATAAAAGATATGTGGACAATACAATGTAGGAGAGAAAATGTTAAATTAAATATGGAGCTATAGAATTGCAGTGGGGTGGATGTTATGATTTATGTAGGTGAATTAAGAATTAATTTCCTGGGCTGGTCTTGAGCAATGCTTGCTATTTGTGCAAAATTCTGGATACCGTTCAGGGGTAATTTTAGCAGAGGTTGAACTGGGGGGGGGGGGTTGGAGGGGAGAAAATAAACCAGGGAGATTTTTTTCCCCTCTTCTCCTCCAAGAAGTTCCGGTTCCTTCTGTTACCTCGCTGCGTCCCTGAAAGAGAGAGAGCACATCAACATGCTCGCTCAGCCAACACGTGATTTTAAAAATAGTTTCCCCAAAATAACTTCTGACATCCCTAGGGATCTCTCTCTCTCTCTCTCTGTCTCTCTCTCTCTGTCTCTCTCTCTGCAGGTTGATGTAATAATCTGCTTAGAAAAAGTCAACACAGGAAGTCCTCGAGTTGCGACTGTAATGGAGCCTGCCCATCACGGTTGTGACTTGTCATGGTCTTAAAGCGGGTCGGTCACACAACCAACCTGATTTGAGGGCATTTTTTGCGGCCGTCATTAAATGCGGTTGCTATGGGCAAGCTTTTGCAAAAAAACCCCCAGAAGTCAAATGTTTCTGCAAACTGCAGACTGGCTGCCCAGGGACCATGTGTGGTCATGTGACTGAAAGCGGGGGGGGGGGCTGTTGGGACTTCAAATCTGGATCGTAAATACCCCCCCCCCCCATACGGCCATTGTAACTTTGAATGGCCACTAAGTAGCTCGTAAATTCAGGCCTACCTGTACATTGCATTCAGAAAGTATTCACACACACCCTTCATTTTCTCACATGAAAGCTGTGCCTCTCCCTGGCTTTTACGTAACAATATCTGGGTGAGCTCTGAATTTGGGGAAGGTGCAAAGGAAGGGCCCTTCTTTTTTTTTTTTTTATTCAAAAAGTTTTATTAGTACAGACTTACATAAGTAGTAGCAAAATATTAAATATAAAGTACAAACATTTTTGTTTTTTTCTCCCCCCCCCCCGAACCCACCCCCTTCCCTCCCCACCTCCCCCCCGGACTTCCCAGAGATAATACAGGGCATAATAATAAATTTAAATTGTTAATAAAAAGAGAAAAAAAAGAGGAAAAAAAAGAACACTTGTTTTTTTAAAAAAAACTTCAACTCCAGATTATACACTACTAATATATCGCATTTATATACAATAGTAAAGATACAAAAAAGAAAAAAAAAAGAAAGAAAGAGAAAACTCTTTAACAATACAAACAAACAAACAAACCTCCTACCTCCTCCCTTCAGTCCTCTATCTTATACAAGGTAAATGTTACAAAAGTAATAACTAAATATAAAATACACAAATCTTAAACTGATATTATTGACATTAAAAATAACCTCTAAGATAAAACTTAACTAAATGTTACATAAGTGATCATCAAATATTAAATTTCGTCATGATATTAATAAGATAATATTATTCTAAATTAACTTACTAACTTCAATAAACAAAAAAAGAAAATAAAAGAAGAATAAACAAATCTTCAACAAACTATATATATCTAATATTATTAACATTCAAAATAACCTCAAAATTATATAAAACTTAACTAAATATTGCATAAGTAATCATTAGATAGGGAAAAGATAAAATACAATCATATTAGTCTCTATCCGTCCAATATATTTCAACATCACATCGTTTTGTATCTTGATAGTTCATCTTTTAATAGTTCACTAAATTCGAATTTGTCGAGTCGTCTCCCGTCTGATCCCAAACCTCCATCTCCTTTTCCCCAGCTATCTGGTTCAGGCACTCCTTTTGGATTTTTGAATCTATTTCCTTTTGATCCATCAAAGGTGGCTTCCCCTCCTCCTCCTCTTTTATTTTCATACATCCTTCCTCTGGAATCTTGGATATATCAGCCTTTAGAACATTGACATAAAATTCAGTAGCTTTTTTTATCGTGTTGAGCCGGTATCTTTTTCCAGAAAATTTCACTGCTACTCCAACTGGCGCTTCCCATTTATATTGTAAATTTAATCTCTTAAATTCATCAATCAAAAAAGTATAGCTTTTTCTGGCTTTAAGCATTTTAGAGGGGATTTCTTTCCAAATCTTTAGTTCCTGACCATTCACCATAAGATTATTGTTAAACGTTGCTTGTATAATTCTGTTCCGTAGAGCTCTTGTGGTAAAATATATGACAATGTCCCTTGGTAAATGCTTTTGTTTAGCATACCACGAATTGATTCTGTAAATTTTGTCGATTTGTGTAGCCAATTCCACTTTAGAAATTCCAGACACCTGATCCAATATGTCAACCATCCTGCCTTTTAGATTTTCATATAATCCTTCTTTCAAACCTCTAATCCTTATAGCAACTTCCATGGATCTGAACTGAGTCATTAAGACCTCTTTTTCAAAATTTGCAATATCATTTTGGATTTTATCTATGTAATTCACCTTCTTTTGAAGGATAAGACCACCCCCTAAGCGATGCCTTTAGTCTAGAAGAACAAGCAGGCTGCCTCCCAAAATTGGGGTTCTCTAGGTCTCTCCTGTTAAGGTCAATGTAAAGACACCCACAATCATTCTCGTATCTGGTGTTCGTGTGAGTGTTGGGCCCAGCCTTCTCCCTTGTTGTTGACGGAGGAATTGGGGGTTGGATTTGCCCCTTCTGTTTACTTATGTGCCCCTTTGCAACTTGGGGAGAAGGTCTCATCTCTTGAAATGAGATTCCGAGTTCTCCCGGGGTTAATAAGATCCAGTGAGCTGAGCTGATCAGGTCGGAGGATCCTTCGTGTGGGGTGAAGCTAAAATGTCCATAAATGGTTCTGTAGAGAGAGAGAGAGAAAAAAACCCCACACGTTATAAGGGCGAAGGTTCATTATCTCCTTCCCCCGTTCTTATGATCATCAATCCCCAACATAAGCAGGTATCCAGAGCTTCTCCATGGCCGACCTTGGTTGTTAAATTTGGGAGGCTGCTTGTATGTAGAAAACATTATACATAGTCCACCTTTCCTCTGAAATCCAAGGAAGGATCCAGAGTTTTATCCTCTCAACCATAGCCCTGAGGGGAAGATGGAGGGAGGGAGAGAGAGGGCAAGGGGTCAGGGACCGTTCCCGGTGGGTTCTAGAGGAGGGTTCTTGACCAAGGCTGCGCCTTTCTCCCACTTTCCCTTCTCGGCTCAGAAGCCGCCAGCATTCATGCCAACCTGACTTAAGCCCGTTTCCCAAAATTTGTGGCGTTCTCTTGAGGCTTTGGGGCACTTGCACTGGGCACATAGCTTGACCTCCAGTTGTGGAGATTTCAGGGAAGACAAAATGAGCTTCCCAGGTCTTCGTTTGCACAAAGCCAGGAAGAAGCCAATATGCATAGACAGTCCGTACACTCTTACACAAACAGTTCTTGCTCTTTTTTGTGTGTGCAGGCGTGCAAGAAGGCTATCTCTCTGGGAACAAAGGCCACCATGCTTTTATTAATTAAATGTATTAATTACATTTATGTAGCCCACTGTCACAGATTCTTTTATCTATGCCCAAAGTCAGTGCCCCCCCCCAAAAAAAACCCAGAGAAGCCAACACAATTATCTTTGGTCTTGAGGCAACCCACCCACAAGCACACAATGAACTCGCCGTTCCTTCTCGCACACTACTACTACTACTGCTGCTTCTACTCCTAGTACTTGACTACTGCAATTTGTGAGCTCTACTGCTAAAGAGTTACTTCTGCCCCCAGTGGTTTTATTTCCACAAAGTTCACGGAAACCCCCCTCCCCCCTCTCATTCCCAAAACGACTACTCCACCACAACACCTACCACACTCGACTGCTTTTCTGCTTCGCTCTGAGGAGCTACTCGTAGCCGGGCTGGCTAGGAGAAGTCCCAAGGGGCAGGGCACCATTGCCACCAACTCGGAGCAGGGCACAACTATGGATAAAACATGGGCATACAAAAACAGGAAATGTGGATGCAACAACCATTGTAATAAACATCATAAGAACCAGATGCAAGTTGTAGGTGAAGGGAGAATAAAAAATGGTCCCGTCAACCCTGGAGCCCTCTAAACACATTCCTACAATGGCACAACCGTAATTCAGAGTATAGATTCCCGTTTCCTGACAGCGTTCAAAGTTCATAAATAGTATATCTTTACGTACTTCTGTTTGATGCCAAATTTTTAGAAAATGTGAAAGCTTCTAATTCCAACTTCAGGTTTTAGAAAATATGGTTTCAAGGCACGGTGGAACACAGTAAAAACTATAAGACAACACAAAAAGTTTCAGGTAAATACATATATGCAGTAGCATGCCCCCTATGAAGTCATTTTTGCCACATCAAAAGGGAAGAAAAAAAAACTTGACATAGGCTATAATTCCACCCCCCCCCGTGCTAATCTATATTTGTAAAATGCCTGATTTTCCAAATCTTTAAAACTCCAGAATTAAAATTGCTTCTCTAAGTAAAATGAAGCAACAAATAGATAACAATGGGAGTTATATACAGAAACGGAAATATTTGCTAAATTAAGCCCCCAGGAAACGAATTACTTAGGAGGCTGATAAAATGGAAGCTAGGAAGAGGAAGAAAAAATTGTTCTCCCATGAATTGTGTTTAGTAAGGTTATATCAAATGCTTCTATGCTTCGCATAGTTGCTCCCAAAACTCTGAATATTTGAGCAGTCTTGCAGGTGTTAGCTGGGCACACGGGCATTTGTAGAATTGGAAGGAGAAATTACCAACATTACCATAATCCAGATAATTTAAACCTCCCTCCAAAGATTCTTTCCTACAAGGGCCCTCCTTTGTAACTCTGCCCCTCGTCATTGTTTGTTGCTGCCAAGTTGAAGTCTGTATGGTTTTATACCTTCATACCTTCATTCTATGTTTCATACCTGTGGAGAATCTGGCTCAGGCTGGGTTGTGCCTACAGGCCACGTGTGACCACAATTGAGCTCAAAATTTCTGTTGCTAATTGGGACAGTTGTTAAGTGAGTTTTGCCCCGTTTTACATCCTTCCTTGCCAGAGTTGTTAAATGAATCACTGCAGTTGTTAAGTGAGTAACACAGCTGTTAAGTGAATCTGGCTTCCCCATTGATTAGGCTTGTGGGAAGGTCGCAAAAGGGGATCACGTGACCCCAAGACACTGCAACCGTCATTAAATATGAATTCAGTTGGTTAAGCATCCGAATGTAGATCACGTGACCATGGAGATGCTGCAGCGGTCGTAAGTGTGAAAAACGGCCATAAGTTACATTTTTTCAATGCCATTGCAACTTTGAATGGTCACTAAACGAACTGTTGTAAGTCGAGGACTGCTTGTACATGTGATGGAATGTAGTGGGGAGGGGGATTCCCCTGGAGGGAGGGGTGCTTCCCAGAGGACAAAGAGGCCACTCAGCCGGGATAGATTGTGTGAGAGAAAGAGGGTGAGGACAGGGCCTCCCCAATCGTTCCCAGAGTAGATGGTAGATGCAGAGAGTAGAGTCTGGCAAGATTCTGTCTGCAGGAGTTAAACAATCAAGGGCTCAGCTTGGAAGAATCACCACGTGTCCCTCTCGGTTTTGGTCCCAACACTACTTCCATAAAACTTTGGCCACCTGGAGGGAAAAGCCCACCTGCTCCCTTGTTTGGGCACAGGCTCTGAAGCACCCTCTGTCCCAAGCTCTTGGCTCAACCTCTTTCTCTCTTCCTTCCAGGCATGGTACAAAAACTTGACCAAAAACTTCCAGTCGCCAATGAGTACTTGCTGCTTTCCGGAGGGGTCCGAGAAGGTGTGGTGGACCTTGATCTGGACGATCTGAACTTCTACGCTCGTGGCACTGACTACGACATGGACTTCACCCTGCTTGTGCCAGCCCTGAAGCTGCACGACCGAAACCAGCCGGTCACCCTGGACATGCGCCACTCCGCCTTGTGTCATTCCTGGCTGAGCTTGCGGCTCTTTGACGAAGGGACCATCAGCAAGTGGAAGGACTGCTGCACCATCGTGGACCATCTCAACGGGGCCACCAACTACTTCTTCTCCCCCACCCGGGTGGCCGACTGGTTCTACGAGTCCATCAGCGTGGTCCTCTCCGAGATCCAGAAGAAGCCCCAGCGGGGGATGCCCAAAGTGGAGAAGGTGGAGAAGAACGGCACCCTCATCTCCATCATTTTGGGGGTGGGCAGCAGCCGCATGTTGTACGACATCGTGCCCGTGGTGTCCTTCAAGGGCTGGCCAGCTGTGGCTCAGAGCTGGCTGATGGAGAACCACTTCTGGGACGGGAAGATCACGGAGGAAGAGGTCATCAGCGGCTTCTACTTGGTCCCTGCGTGCTCGTACAAGGGCCGGAAGGAGAACGAGTGGCGCCTGTCCTTCGCCCGCAGCGAGGTGCAGCTGAAGAAGTGCATCTCCGGCAGCCTCATGCAAGCCTACCAGGCCTGCAAAGCCATCATCATCAAGCTGCTCTCGCGCCCCAAGGCCGTCAGCCCCTACCACCTGCGCAGCGTCATGCTCTGGGCCTGCGACCGGCTGCCCGCCAGCTACCTGCTGCAGGAGGATTATGCCGCCCACTTCCTGCTGGGTCTGATTGACGACCTGCAGCACTGCCTGGTGAACAAGACCTGCCCCAACTACTTCATCCCCCAGTGCAACATGCTGGAGCACCTCTCAGAGGAGACGGTCATGCTCCACGCCCGGAAGCTCTCCTCTGTGCGCTCCGACCCCGCCGAGCACCTCCAGATGGCCATCGAACACGTCAAGGCCGCCAACCGGCTGACACTGGAGCTCCAACGGAGGGGCAGCGCAACCAGCATCCCCTCCCCGCAGTCGGACGGTGGCGACCCCAACCAGCCCGACGACCGGCTGGCCAAAAAGCTGCAGCAGCTGGTGACTGAGAACCCGGGAAAGTCCATTTCGGTCTTCATCAACCCTGACGACGTCACACGGCCGCACTTCAGAATTGACGACAAATTCTTCTGAGGCTCCCTCTGTCCCCTCCAAGGCCTCCTGCCCCACCTCAGACTGTGGGATCCCTTCGCTCACCTGGGTTCACCCGGGTCTCTTTCCTTTGTCAACATATCAGGCCTGAGGGGGGCCTGCAGGAGAGCGGAGGGGGTCCTGGGCTTGGATTTGCTGCTACTTTGGTGTGGAGGCCGGCCTGTCCAGCGTTCTCCCAGGCAACCTTGACTGTATGCGCACCTGGTGGCCTCCCTCAGCAAAAAAAAAATCCCTTTCCCTTTAGCACATCCCCTTCTCCAGTGGGGTGGGCTGGCTCCTCTTTTTATATAATTGGCTTCCTACCCCCCCACCCCCCTCGGGCCACTTGAGAAACACCTTGCAGAAGGGATAGCCGGTTCCTGCTGCTCGGCCAGTTCACCCGTCTGTCCCTGGGCTCCCCCAGAAAGACCAAAATGGCGCGGAGATCCCACCAAGGTCTCCAAGTTGAGGGCATTTTCCTCCCCTGATCTCCTGTTCTTGAATGTAATTGTTCCGCGTCAGGGCTGGGCGGACCCCGAAGACTCTGGGGTCCTGTAAGTGAGACCCTGGGACAGTCGGTCTTAGCGCGTGTCCTTAGTCCAAGCCTTACTTCCAAGCGATTAAAGGACAGGCCGTGGGAACGGTCCATGCGCACTCGCCACTGACCTGGCCTGCTGTGGCTTTTTCTCTCTCGCTCTCTTTATTTATATTCTGCCTTTATTATTCTGATCAGTAACTCCACTGCTGAACATACATAACAGTCCTTCCCCTTTTCACATTTTCCCCACAACAACAACCCTGTGAGGTGGATTGGGCTGAAGAGAGAGAGAGAGCGGCCCAAAGTCACCCAGCTGGTTTTCATACCGAAGGTGAGACTAGAACTCACCATCTCCTGGTGATTAGCCCAAAGTCACCCAGTCGACTTTCATACCTAAAGTGGGACTAGAACTCATCGTTCGGGTGATTGACCCAAAGTCACCCAGCTGAGCTTCAAGGGGGAACTAGAACTCCCCGTCTCCTAATGATTGGCCCAAAGTCACCCAGCTGGCTTTCGTGCCTAAGGCAGGACTAGAACTCACCGTCTGCAGCTTTCTAGCCAAACTGGCTGCTGTTAAAGGGGATTTTTGGTGTTGGGCCCCCGAATCTGCCCAAGCAGCCCTCTGCTCTCTGGCCCTGTGCGGATGAGGGTGGCCTTCCAGGCAGGGTGGTGGAGCTGGCAAGCATCCAACAGAAGTTGCCAAGGAGATGAAAGGGCCAGTGGAGCACAGGGGGCTCCCAAGTCCGGGAAGGGGGGCTTCCGTCTTACGTGGTTTCCTGGGCGCAGAGGTTGGGTCCCTCAGGACCTTCTCTTGAAAGCCCCCTAACCCTCTCCTCCCTTTCAGTCAGGTCACCCTCTGACCACTTCTGACCTGATGGACCTCCAGGCACCTGGGGGGTGGGGGAGTTCGGCTTCCCCTGTTTCTGGGAGGAGCCTGTGGGGCTTTGCAGGGCTGGCCCCGCCCCCTTTCAGGCCCTGGTGATTCTGCCTGCCCACCTTCTCAGTGGGCCGGTCTGGCCTCAAGGGGGTCAGGAGCCATGGGAGCAGGTCAGGTGAACCAGCCACTCTCTTCAACCAGGTTTGTGCTAGGTGGATTCTAGCTGGGCTAGTCCAGGGGTCTTGGCAACTTGAAGATTTGTGGGCTTCAACTCCCACAATTCCTCATGGCTGGCTGACGAAGTCCACCAATCTTCCAAGTTGCCAAGTTTGGAGGCCCCGGTTAAGACGGTCTCAAAGTTCCTTCCCTTTTGTGATAGCCGTGATACAGGTAGTCCTCAACTTACGACCACAATTGAGTCCAAAATTCCGTTTGTTGAGCAAGGCAATTGTTAACTGATTTTTGCTCCATTTTATGACATTTTTGCCACCGTTGCTAAACGAATCACTGTAGTTCCTAAGTGAATCATGCGGTCATTAAGGAAACCTGGTTTCCCCCTTGTTGAAAGCCAGCGGAGAAGGTCGTGAAAGGACCACGTGACCCCAAGATACTGCAACCGTCATAAGTACATGCCAGTTGCCAAGCCTCTGAATTGGGATCATGTGATCATGCGGATGCTGCAACAGGAAATGTGAAAAACCGTTATCGTTGTAACTTGAAACGGTCACTAAATGAATGTTTGTAAGTGGAGGATTACCTGTATAGCTTTTTTTTGGCCACACGACCCAAAGGTGGCAGTCCCATTGCTTTCCCACCTGGGCCCTCCCCTGCCTCTTCCCCTCCCCCTGCAGCTCTAGGGCCCAGCTGCCACTCTTGTGCCAGGGAGTGCAGCCCACAAGGAAACCCCACACCCCCAGGGGGAGGTTAGCAAAAGCTTTCTTTTGCCTGGGAAGAAAGGACCCCCCCATTAGGCCCCTGCAAAGGCCGCTGCTTCAGGAGGTCCTCGACTTACAACCACAATTGAGCCCAAAACTTACATTGCTAAGCGAGATATCTCATTGGCACAAGATGGGTCTACAAAATCAAACAAAAGCCAAATGGTGAGTTACTATACAAAGCAAGACTTGTAGCACAAGGTTTCACTCAAAATTACCCAGAGGTTTATACAAACAGTCAATCAACCAATCAGAATAGAGTTGGAAGGGAACTTGGGGGTCTTCTTGTCCAACCCCCTGCTCAAGCAGAAGACCCTATATCAGTGATGGCGAACCTATGGCACAGGTGCCACAGGTGGCACGCGGAGCCATATCTGCCGGCACGCGAGCCGTTGCCCTAGCTCACCTCCAGTGCGTATATGTGTACCCGCCAGCTGATTTTTGGCTCAAGCGGAGGCTCTGGGAGGGCGATTTCAGCCTCCAGAGGGCCTCCAGGGTGGCGGGGGGAGTGTTTTCGCCCTCCCCAAGCTCCAGGAAAGCCTCTGGAGCCTGGGGAGGGTAAAAAATGGGCCCACCGTGCCCACTGGCAGTCGGGAAATGGGGGAGTGGGGAGGTCACACATGCATGTGCAGGGGGGTGGGGCAAGTGAGGGGCTTTGAATTATGGGTGTGGGCACGCACACGTGTGCAATAGCGTGCACGCGCACTATTTTGGCACCCGAGGAAAAAAAGGTTCGCCATCACTGCCCTATATGATTTCAGACAAGTGACTGTCCAGTCTCTTCTTAAAGACCTCCAGTGTTGCAGCACCCACAACTCCTGGAGGGAAGCTGTTCCTCTGGTTAATTGTTCTCCCTGTCGGGAAGTTTCTCCTTAAATCCAGGTTTGAGTAGTTAGACCTGAACCTGGGTGAAACAATTCTTTGGCTGGTGTAGCGAAGCTCCCTGGATTCTTAGGTCAGTTTATGGTTGAGTGTTTTCCAGAAAAACCAGTAGCCCATTTAGACGCATCCCGCAACACAGACCAAGCCTCCTGGTTCACACATCCTGGCAACCCCATCCTTCGTTTACGGTGGAGTCTGGAGGATGGCAGCGTCAGGGTGCTTGGTGCCACTAGATGGCACCCAGAGGCCGCCAGAAATAAATGAAGCCTCTTAAGGCAGCCAGGATGGCAAAAGCTGGTCAAATATCACAATCTGGAGATTATGGCCTTTGGTGTTTAACGGTGTCGTTATTTAATAAACTGGGAAAGGAGCCAAATGGAAGTTTGTCTTGTTGAAAGCAATGAAAATACACAAGGAAGCAGGCAAAACAAAAGTGGAGATACAGATTTATTATTATGGTGTTCTTATATGCCGCCCAACTCCCGAAGGACTCCCCCAAGAGGCAACTGGTCTTTCTGGTGGTTCTTTGAAGACATTTCGCTTCTCATCCAAAAAGCTTCTTCAACTCTGACTGGACGGTGAGGAACGGAAGGATTTATATTCCTTGGAGAGACAGCTGGTCATTTGCATCCGGTCAGAGCTGAAGAAGCTTCTTGGATGAGAAGGGAAATATCTTCAAAGAAAAACCGGAAAGTCCAGTTGCCTCTTGCAAAAACCATCTTTGGGACGTCTCATTTGAGTGTCGGCTGCTGTATTGTGTGAACCCATCAAGGAACAGAGACAAGACTCTGAAAGGGCCACAGAGAAATTTCTTTGTGTATTTATTTGCAACTGCCATCCCAGGTAGTCCTTGACCACAATTGAGACCAACATTTTTGTTGCTAAATGAGATGGTTGTTAAGTGAGTTTTGCCGCATTTTACAACGTTGCCACAGTTGTGAAGTTACTGACACGGTTGTTAAGTGAATCTGGCTTCCCTCATTGACTTTGCTTCTCAGAAGCTCGCAAAAGGGAATCACATGACCCTGGGAGACTTTGGCCGTCATAAATATGAGTCCGTTGCCAAGCATCTGAAATTTGATCACCCGAGTGTGAGGATGCTGCAGCGGTCGCAAGAGTGAAAAGCAGTCAAAGGTCACTTTTTCAGTGTTGCTGTCACTTTGAACGGTTGTAAGTCAAGGACTACTTGCAGCTTGCTTCTGTGTGCGGTTCATGATGCCAGGGTTGATCTTTAAGGAAGTCCCACGTGGCAAGGGACCGGGTGATCTGAGGCACCAGCTCTCCCTCAGTACATCTGCCTGTCCCACCAGATCCAGCAGAGGGGCCAGGCTGTGGGTCCCATTGGCTTGGGAGCTACATTTGGGGGAGGGGGGCTTTTCTGTCAGGGGGGCCACATTGTGGCTGAGTTGAGGCTGGCTCCATCCCCTCTGACCTTTCACAGGTCCTGCGAAGTCTCTTGATGCCGTCGTCATGCTATGAAGTAGTGAGATGGCTCCGTTATTAACATCCCTTCTTCACCTGCTGTGGTTTTGTCTTAGCCTTTTCTTTATAGTTTGTAATGTTTTTTTTAATTAATAATAATGATAATTGTTTGAGTGGTTTTAGCTATGATGCTGGCTGGGGGAATTCTGGGCGTTGAAGTCTCTTAAAAGTCCCCTATGTCGCACACGCCTGCTTTAACAGAGGAAGCTACTACCGTATTTTCCCGAAAATAAGACCCAACCGGAATATAAGCCCTAGCGCAGTGGTGGCCAACCTTAAGCATACCATGCGCCAATTTTTGCACAGACGAGTTCAGATGCGCCATACAACTCAAGCACGTTTTTTTTTACCTTCTTACTTCCATGTTTGGGGTTGTAAAATAGGGATAGGGGCAGGATCTGCTTTGCTTAAGGGAGGAAAAGGAATAACTCAATCACGCAATTCAATTAATTAATTTACGCCATTTCAAAAGACACATGTTTATTGGAGCACCAATCTTTTGCTCATTTTCTTTTGCACTGTAATGGATAACAGGAATTTAAGCATAGAAAAGTATAAAACTAAAAAAAAGTGAAAAAGAACAAATAGATCACAAGTACATACGTCGTATCACACAGAATATCAATTATGTGGAATTTGAATTCTATGTTCACGTCATGAAAAAGTAGTGGCGCTCTTCTTTGACCAACGTAATATATATTTAATCTTGAATCTGTCTTTCAATCACACTCAATACAAAAACCACGCTAGTACACTCAATAAAACCCTGCTTCAAACTCCACGCCACGATGGCTAACTCAGAACTGACTGACCATATTGAACGCTCGCCGCTCATTCGCACGGGACTTCAAACACATGATGTGTTGCTAGTGCACGGTGTTTGCGATCGTTTGAGCAGGAACGCGCAATGGCAACACCGATAAAAATATTTGTACGTGTGTAAACCCGCCTAAAGTAACATCTCACAAGTTCCATTCTAAGTTTCAGACACCGAGAAGTTGAACATTACCGAAGGCTGTACGAATTGAACTGAGATCACTTTGGTGTTGAAAATATTAAGATGGATTCAGTTATGACACCTATTTAAAAAAAATAAGTAGGCGCAAGGATGCAATGCGCCATTTGTAATCATCCAATGAGCCACGTTTGGCGCATGCGCCACGGTTTGGCCACTCCTGCCTAGCATGATTTTTCAGGATGTTCGTAATATAAGCCCTATCCCAAAAATAAGCCCCAGTTAAGATTGTCAGCCAGATGGACGCATTTAGTACGTCCGTTGCAACAACAAGAAAGAAAAAAGACATCACCTGAAAATAAGCCTTAATTCTTCTTTTGGAGCAAAAATTAATATAAGACCTGGTCTTATTTTGGGGGAAATATGGTAAGAGTGAGGCACCATCTTTAAATGCCTCTCCTCTCCCTGAAGAGCGGGAATAGTTGCAACTTATTTATTTATTTCTTATATTCCTTATCCCAAGAAGTTAGGATATACATAGCAGAGTATAGGTAGTCCTTGACTTACAACAGGTCATTTAGTGACCATTCAAAGTTACAACGGCACTGAAAAAAGTGACTTATGACCATTTTTCACACTTATGGCCATTGCAGCATCCCCATGGTCACGTTTTACATTCGGATGTTTGACAATTGACTCACATTTATGACGGTTGCCGTGTCCCAGAGTCATATGTTCCCCTTTTGCGACATTCTGATGAGCAAAGTCAGAAATTGTGTTACTAATGTAAGAACTGTAGTGATTCACTTAACAAACGCGGCAAGAAAAGTCATAAAATAGAGCAAAGCCCACTTAACAAATTTCTCACTCAGAAACATAAATTTTGGTCACCAATTGAGGACTGCTTTTCTAAACTTCAAACGCGTGCGGCCTTTCCCTCGCTGTCGCTGTGTTGCGTCCCACTTGATACGCAGGGCAGATCCTGCCTTCATCAATCGGTTTGCAAAGCTTTGGTTTTCCTGCTTGAAATGGGATGATTTCCTGACCGATTAAAAAGCAGCTTTTTGTAAACTGCCAGCCAGCAAAGGGGAAAATCTCCAAAGGCTTCCAGATAGGTTGGGTTCCAACTCCCATTGTCCCCAGCCTAGATAGCCAAGATATCCGGCTGTGGCTTGGGGGTTGCGTTCCAGACTATCTGGAGGGATCCTGATGCGTCTTTTGATGCTTTGACCAAAGATCATGAAACCAAATTCCAGCAGAGACAGTGGGTCAATGATCAATAATGGAGCATTACACAGATTACACGTGAAGAATCAGTACCGCTTTGTAAAGCCTTAGTAAGGCCGCACATTGGACACGGCATCCAGTTTTGGTCACATTACAAAAAAAATGTTGAGACTTTGGAAAAAGTTCAGAGAAGAGCAACTAAGATGATCAAAGGCCTGGAGACTAAAACATACGAAGAATGCTTGCAGGATTTGGGTTTGGCCAATCTAGAGAAGAGAAGGACTAGGGGGGACATGATAGCAGTCTTCCAGTAGTTGAGGGGCTGCCACAAAGAAGTAGTACAAATTACAAATAGTAGTAATTACATCTATACAAACTATCCCCCAAAGAACCTAAAGGCAGGACAAGAAGCAATGGATGGAAACTAACCAAAGAGTGAAGCAACCTGGACCTAAGGAGAAACTTCCTGACAGTGAGGACAATGAGCCAATTCCCTGGAAGGGAAGTTGTCTTCAGAAGTTGTGGGCACTCCATCATTGGAGGTTTTCAAGAAGAGACTGGACAGCCATTTATCTGGAATGATATATGGCAGTGATGGCGAACCTATGGCACGCGTGCCACAGGTGGCACGCGGAGCCATACTGGAGGGCACACAAGGCGTTTCCCTATGTCAGCTCCAGCACGCATGTGCGCACTGGACAGCTGATTTTCAGCCTTGGGGAAGGCCGTTTCGCCCTCCGGAAGCTTCCCTGAAGCCCCCGGAGTGTGAAAAACAGCACAACAGGCAAACCGGAAGTCCGTTTTTCCGAACTTCTGGTTTTCCTGTTGGGCCATTTTTTCACCGTCCCAGGCTTCAGTGAGGCCTGTGTGCATGCGTGGGGGCGGGGTTGTGCGCATGCGCAGGGGGCAGCGCGGGGGGTACACATGTGTGGGGGGAGGGAATGGGTGTGGGTATGTGTGCGCACGCTAGCACGTGCACACACACCCTTTTGGCATGCGAACCAAAAAAGGTTCGCCATCACTGATATATGGTCTCTTGCTTGAGCACGGGGTTAGACTAGAAGACCTCCAAGATCCCTTCCAGCTCTATTCTGATTGATTGAATTTAAACATATTGATCATCCAATTTTTTAAAAATACATAAATAAAAATTAAAAATTAAAAATAAATAAAAGGAAAAGAAGAATAATCCAAAACTCAAAAGGGCAGACTTGACAGACC
Source organism: Diadophis punctatus similis (assembly GCA_023053685.1). NCBI lineage: Eukaryota > Metazoa > Chordata > Lepidosauria > Squamata > Dipsadidae > Diadophis > Diadophis punctatus. Next base: position 82,842,329 of record JALIGW010000005.1, on the reverse strand, counting down.
GTGCCATCGCTTTTCTGTGTTTCTATCTCCTCTGCTTCGTCCTACCATCAGCGAGAGCTTGATGGCTGTTGGCCTCTCTTTTCAAAAGCCGCATCCCTGCTTGGATGGAGCTCAGAGAGGCGAAATCCAGTTCTGGGTGGGGGAAAAAAAATCAGAGACATGGAAGATTTTGGTGTGGATCAGCGAAGCCTTCAGCATCGGTGGCCCCTCTTCAAGAAGGTGTCAAGAAGAGCCGGCATTGTGCTGACTCAGCGGAGCTCTTCCCCTCCAGAGCAGTGACTCATGCAAAATCCTCCTCACTTGGTGGGCAGAGGCAGGGAAAGTCTTGGTTGGCTTCCTCCACTTCCCTCCCTGCTTTCCTCGGGGTCAGTTCAACCCCGCAGAAAGGGGCGGGGCTCCGGGAGGCGGCTGCCCGGCCCATTCCAGCACCAAGGAGAGCGCCCTTCCCAAGGCACCCCCCCCCCCCCACCCCGTCCTGGGCACCCAGCATGGAGGGGCTTTTGCGTTTCATTACAAAATAAAAAATACAGAGGAAGCAAAAGTTAGGAAGCCAAGTGGAAGGGAAAAGAAAGTGGAGAGAGAGAGAGAAGGGATGATTTCCAATTTTCTTCAGTGCAGTAAAATACAATAAATAATTTACCCTCGATTTTTACCTTTCACATTCACAACCTTTCAAGCTGCTTCTATAGTAACAAAGTCATTCTAACCATCAATACCTTAAAAAAGTTTCCTGCAAGTCCAAGATCAGCGCAGGGGAATTTGCTGCCTGCACTGCTGCCTCTTTTGCACAGAGGCTGAATGGACTATAAAGTCAGAGAACCAGCATGTTGGGATGGCCTCAGAGCTCCTCCTCCTCCTCCCTCCCCCTCCTCTCTGCAAATCCCCCTCCCTTCTAGCACTGATGATGTTTGGGTCATGAAATGTCTGCAAGGAAACCACAAAGCTGAGAGAGTACCAAGGACCCCACAGTCCTTTGTTTTCTTCTTCTTCTTCCTCCTCCTCCTCCTCCTCCTCCCTGCAATCACAACTCCCTTCTAGCACTGATGATGTTACCTAATTTTGTCATGAAATGTTTGCAAGAAAACCACCAAGCTCAGAGAGCAACAAGGACCCCTCATTTTAACCCCGAGCTACAAATACCCTCCTTTATTGTTAGAAAGTCTTATGGCATCCCTAAAAAAGCAGCAGGAACCATTTCTATCCAAAGGTTGATTGACTGGCTCTCCAGAGACTAGAAGCCCTGGGCAAGAAGGAAAAGGGGTTTTGGGGGTTTTGGGTCCGTCTTTGAAAAGGGAGAAGGGGACTCTAGAAGTGGACAACTGGCAGGTTAGAGGGTGCTGTGGAGAAAGCTTCGGTTTCCTCCATCATAGGCTGCATCCTCTATATATAAAGCATTCCTGGCCAGAGACGGGCCTGGTGAGGATGGATTCAACGGGCATCTTGCCAATCTCATCAAGAAGGCATTAAGCCAGTGCAAAAAGGAGAAGGATGGCAAAAGCCCAGGACCAAATATGCAGCCGTGGAGGGAGGCCAACCACACGGGAGACAAAGGGACAAGCAAGGGGGGCGGAGCAGAGGCTGGCAGGGAAGGAAAACGGGGATGCCAGGAAGGAGTGCCACGCCCCACCTCCCATGTTTCTACAGCAACACCCAGGAGGCAGGAAGCAAGCAAGCAGGGAGGACTGGCAATCCTAACACGGGAGGGTCAGGTGGAAGAAATGGGCGTCCTTGGCACAGTGAGAACCCAAGTCTGGAAGGCCAGCGAGGGACCGAAGCTTTTTGGGGCCAGAAAACCCGCTTTGCCTGAGACAATAGAAGGAGGAATAAGAAGGCCAAAATTCCCATGTGAGTTTCGGCCCGTTTTACTACCTTTCTTTCTTGCCACCGTTGTTAAGTGAATCACTGCAGTTGTTAAGTTAGAAACAAGGTTGTTAAGTGAATCTGGCTTCGGCAGGGACTTCGCTGGTCAGAAGGTCTTAAAAGGGATCACATGACCTGCGACCGTCATAAATGTGAAGCAGATGCCAAGCATCTAAATTTGATCACATGGCCATGGGGATGATGCAATGATTATAAGTGTGAAAAATGGTCACTTTTTTCAGTGTTGCAACTTTGTACAGTCACTAAATGAACAGTTGTAAGTCGAGGACTACCTGCATAACACCTTAGCTCTGTGGGCTGCACTGGGACCCAGTTTGCTTCCGAGCCCAATTCAAGGTGTTGCTCATCACCTGTGAAGCCCTGCATGGCATCGGTCAAGTTACCCACAGAACCGGGTTTCGCCCCATCTCATCAGCCCATCCCACTTGACAAAGCAGGGGAGGGGAGCTGCAGAGCCCCCCCCCATCAAAGAATTTCGACTGGCGGGGCCTAGGAAGGGGGCCTTCTCTGCCGCTGCCCCCGCTTTGAGGAATATCCTGGCCCCAGACGTGGGGAAAGCCCCCAATCTCTTGGCCTTCCACAAAGGTTCAAAACGTGGCTCTGCAGCCATGCGTGGGAGCACAGAGGACCACACAATTGTGGGGCTGGCTAGTCCCCTGAGAGCCCCCCACCATAAATTTTTTTTAATTTTTATGTTAATTTTTATAAGTTGTTTTATTTATCAGCTATATTATATTGTACATTGCCCAGAGCACCTCTTTGAGGGAGATAGATGATTTAGAAATATAAAATGAATGAATGAACGAAAGAAAGAAAAAGAAAGGAAGGAAAGAAGAAAGGATGGAAGAAGGAAAGGAAGGAAGGAAGGAAGGACAAAAAAGATGAGTAAAATCAGGGAAAAAGGAAAAAGACAAAGAAGAGAAAAAAGAAGGAAGAGAAAAAGAGAAGGAAAGAAAAATGAAGGAAAGAAAGAAAGAGAATGAAAGAAAGAAAGAAAGAACGAAAGAAAGAAAAAGAGAGGATTCTGTTCTGGACCCCAACACAGAGTAAATGCTTAAACTAAATAAGCAGAGCAGCCTTGGGGAAAAAGCAATCATGTTATCCTTGAGTTCATTTTATCAAGGTGTGTGTGTGTGTGTGTGTGATTGTGTGTGTGTGTGTGTGTGTGTGTGTGATTAGAGGAGTCATATTTGTGTCCTGAACTTCAGAAGGGTTTTAATCAACTCCAAGGGAAGACTGGCTGGATCCAATGTCTTGAAATTCCAGTAGATTTAATGTGTGCAGGAAGGATGGGAAACTATGAAACGAGATCCTGAAAGTGCAATTGAGAACAATTCCCACAAGAAGGAAAAACGAAAGAGAGGATTCTAAAGAGGCCAGAGGGAATAGATGCAGAGAAAAAGTCAAGGAAAAGAAAGAAAGAAAGAAAGAAAGAAAGAAAGAAAGAAAGAAAGAAAGAAAGAAAGAAAGAAAGAAAGAAAGAAAGAAAGAACAAACGAACAAAATGTCAGAACAAATGGTGGAATTGGCCAATTTAGAGAAGTCAAAGCCAAGACAAATACTGTATTTCAGGAGTGAACTTAACAAAGGAGTCGAGAGAATTGTTAGAAAAGAGCGGAAGAGAATCAAGAGAATCAAGCACAAAGAAAATCTTCCAAAAGTTCTCCATATGGGTGGTTTGCATCTCCAGTTGATATGCTTAGCTGTGTCTCCAAACTTGGCAACTTTAAGATGTGGCTGGCTGAGGAATTCTGGGAGTTGAAGTCCACAAGTCTTGAAGTTGCCAATTTTGGAGACCACTGAAGGATACCAATAGGCAGATAGTAACTGGTCCTTGGTGCTCTCTGAGCTTGGTTGTTTTCTTGCAGGCGTTTCATTACTAAACTAGGAAACATCATCAGTGCTAGCCCTGATGGTGTCCACTAGCACTGATAATGTTACCTAGTTTTGGTAATGAAATGTCTGCAATAAAACAGCCAAGCTCAGAGAGCACCAAGGAGCCCTCATTTCGACAGTGAGCTACACAAATTCTCCTTTATTAGTAACTGGTTCAAAGGAGATAAAGATGGAAGAATAACACTGAACTTCTCTTCAGGAGAGGTGTCAAGATTAGAAGATATTCCCTATTTATAGGAACCTCTGAAAGGAGACATTAGATTGCCAATCTGGACATTACTAAATCAGAAACAAGAGGTAGTCAAGAAATGTCTCTGGAAAGATGGCTCACCACAGAAGAAGGCGTAGAAGGAAGCTCTCTGGAGAATGACAAGTGAGTGGCCAACAGATTATTGCATATGCCAAATAAAGGAGGTGTAATAGAGTGTGTTAACTATTGTACAATCCCCTTAATTTCATCTGCTACCAAAATAAATATTTAGGGTTGGCCAACGTAGAGTCCTGCATGGAGAAGGAAATGCCAGATGTCCAGACTGTCTTTAGAAAAGGCCAAAGAACAAGAAATATTATTGCTGAAGCACTCTGGATAATTGAGACAGCCAAAAAGATAACCCCAAAGAAGCCAATCTGTGCTTCATTAACTATAAAAAGGCCTTTGACTGTGTTGACCATCTCAAGTTGTGGAATGCCCTTTGGAAAATGGGAATTCCAAAATACAGGAAGTCCTTGTCTTTCAACGGTTCATTTAGTGACTGTTCAAAGTTACAATAGCACTGAGAAATTAACTTATGACCATTTTTCACTCTTATGACCATTGCAGCATCCCTAGGGTCACATGATCAAAATTCAGGAGCTTGGCAACTGATTCTTATTTATGACGATTGCAGTGTCCCGGGGTCACATGATCACCTTTTGTGAACTTCTTACAAGCAAAGTCAATGGGGAAGCCAGATTCGCTTAACCGTGTTTGTCAGCTGCCGATCTTCCCTTTCTTTGAAACTCGCTAGCAACTGCCACAACCAGGGGGAGGGGGCATCTGGGAGGGGAAGCATGCTGGAGGTGTGAAAGAATGCTGTGGGAAATTGGGGAGTATAGACCCTGACAGCAACCAGAGGTGCCAAACAGAGCCATCTTCCTGCCTTCAAGGACGCCGGGCTGGGAAAGGAATTTACCATGGCATCAGAGGCACCAAGTTCCCAAAACATTGGAACAGGACCTGATTGGACTATTCTCCCAGGGGGGAGGGGTTTGGACATTGGGAATTGCTTTCAATATATGGTTTTCATGCCATTTTCCTTCAGAGCTTGCCTCGCTCCCGCTGCACTCAGCACCTCTAGTAAAAGTACCTTTTCTCTTACACCTATGGAGTCAAGGGTCTTTCTTTCCAAGGGAACTAGCTGTGGCCAGTCTGACAGTGTTACTACTGCAGTGATTCACTTAAGAACTGCAGCAAGAAAGATCATAAAATGAGTGCGACAAGGCTTATTTGTTCAACCTGTACACCAAACCTGTGTCAAAGGTGGCTGGATTGTGACTTTTGACCTCAGGTTGACCAAGGGACATGGTCAAGCTTCTGTCCCAGTGTCTGGAGGCTGCACAGAACTGGAGGAAGAGGAAGTAACTCAGACTTAATCCTTTCAAGGTTGAGTAGCTGTGGATATCGAAACCTCCTGGTTCTGGGAATATTCTACCCTTAACCCTGAATGAGGTTGCACTATGGACTCACTATTTGATTTCAACAGGGGCCAAGAGAGCTTTTGCACGGCTCCACCTGCTGCACCAGGTCCATTCCTCACACCTTGTCACCTCATGGCTCAACTGTCACAACATACTTTACATGGAGCTGCCCTTGAAGACCACCCAGAAGCATCAAATGGTCCAGAGCGCAGCAAAGGTGGACATGTCTCAGTGTGCCCACCTGGCTCTCCTACTTTGCAGGCTGCAACCATTGCTGGTTTGCTTCTGAGTGCCACTCAAGGTGCTGGCTATGACCCATAAAAGCTTTCAAGGCATGGGATGCCTGGCCAATGTAATCCAACCGAGTTGATGTTCTCCAGCTTCATTCAACCACAGGGTGCCATCTTGGGAGCACACCTGTTCTGTCCTGGCACCTGCCCTCTGGACCGACCCTTCCCCATAGAGCCCAGAGGCTCCCCCTCCGATGGCATCCTGCTGAGCCCTAAAGACCTGGCTGTTTTCCCAGGCCTCAGGGCAGGAGGGAACGGATTCCCCGGTCAAGTGCCTATTACTTGTTTTATGGTTATTGGCCAGATTTGCTACCCTGATTCGTGTTTAGAATTTTTTTCATTCCAATTACATTATTTGTATCTTGTTGGTTGTTTTTTTTTTAATGTCTTGAGCTGCTTAGAGCTGACTCAGAGTTCAACGTTGCTGGAATTGAAGTGGCTATGTTAGATCGACTTGCCATTTTAGTTGAAGGGTCAACATAAAACATTGACCATAGAATCCTAGGGCTGGAAGGGACCTTGAAGGTCTTCTAATCCAACCCCTTTTCCGAGACAGGAGACCTTTCACCATCCTGGTCAAATGGTTGTCCAGTCTTTTTTTAAAAAAAAAATCCCTAGTGATGAAGCACCCACAACTCCGGGAGGCACCATATTCCATTGGTTAATCCTTTTCACTGTCAGGAAATTCCTCCTTATTTCTATAGAAAAAAGATCTCATGGAATCCTAAGGGCTGGACAGGACCTCAGATGTCGTAGTCCAGCCCTGCTCAAGGCAAAAGATCTTATACCATCCAGGTCAAATGATTGTCCAGTCTATTTCTGAAAACCTCCAGTGATGGAGCACCCACAACTCCAGGAGGGAAACTATTTCATTGACTAATTGTTCTCGTTGTCAGAAAATTCCTCCTTAATTCTAGACTGGATCTCTCTTTAACAAGCCAAGATTTATTTATTTATTTATTTATTTATTTATTTATTTGGTAGTTTTTCTATGCCGCCCTACTCCCTCAGGACTCAGGGCGGTGTACAACATTTTATAAAAACTCCAAACAAATCATTAAAAAGACAGTTTAAAAACAATTTAAGAAACATATAAACAACATACATACGTGGGGGAGACATCAGATAAAAATCATTTCAAAACCCCGCCTGCCGGAAGAGCCATGTTTTAATGGCTTTTCGGAAGGCCAGCAAGGTGGGGATGGTTCGGATCTCTGGGGGAAGTTGGTTCCAGAGAGCAGGGGCCCCTACAGAGAAGGCCTTCCCCCTCGGCCCCACCAGTCGGCACTGTTTGGCTGACGGGACCTGGGGTGGAGGCTTGTTCTCCTGAGCTTGTGGGTTGGTGTGGTTCAAATCAACCACACAACCAACCAGCAACGGCTCTCAACCAACCCGTGCAACCCCCCCACCAGCACTTCACCTCCCAATGATCCTCACCTGACATGACCTCCCCATCATGGCTGTCACCTGATGTGACCCACCCAGACCCTTCGGAAGACCCTCACCTGATGCAACCCACACCTGACCTATCACAAGACCCTCACCTGGTGTGACCCTCCCATCACAAGACCTGCCCACCACACAAAGCCCTTATCAGCAGAAGAACAGACACGGGCATCTCCTAAACTCCGTGGAAGCTGTTACCTAGCCTGGTAACGAAATGTCCAGAAACCAACCCACAAGCTCGGAGAACAACTCTCCACCCCAGTTACAGATATTGGCCACTGTCGCAAGCAAAGCTCTCTCTTCATCAGGCTTAAAGCTTGGAGGGGAACATTTTTACCCCTGACCGAGAGGGAGACCCACATCCCCTCTTTCAGCACAGACACCGCTGGGCCTCCCACCTGGAGAGCAGCGGAGCCATTGCCTTGGAGGAGAGAGGGTCTCTGGGGAGGGGGGGGGGCTGAGGGGATCAGGTTGCCCTGGGCACTCAGCCACCTGCCTGCCTGCCTGGGCCGAGGGATCCCAGCTGCAAAACCTGAAGGGCTGCTTTGAGCTCAGCTGCTTTTGTCCTTCAGAGAAACCTCAGCAGAGCCAGGTTGGGTTTCAGACAATGGAGCTGAGCCGGCTGCCCGTTATCAGCCCAGCAGAAGGCTCAGCCGGACAAAGGAGGCCGCCAAAGGACAGGGCCGTTACTCCGCCATTACTCACAGCCTGCAACCAGACGGGAGGAGCAGCCGTCTTAAATACAGGTAGTCCTCGACTTACGACCACGATTGAGCCCCAAATTCCCGTGGCTAAGTGAAACGTTTGTTGAAGGAGTTTTGCTCCATTTTACGAACTTTCGTGCCACAGTTGTTAAGTGAATCACTGCATGTGTTAAGTTAGTGACACGGCCGTTAAGTGAATCCGGGTTCCCCAATGGACTTTGCTTGTCAGAAGGTCGCAAAAGGGGATCATGTGACCCTCCCTGGGACACTGCAACCGTCATAAATATGACTCAGTTGCCAAGCGGCTGAATTTTGATCACGTGACCATGGGGGGATGCTGCAACGGTCCTAAGTGTGAAAAATGGTCATAAGTCACTTTTTCCAGTGCCGTTGTAACTTTGAACGGTCACTAAATGAACTGTTGTAAGTAGAGGACTCCCCGTACTTATTTGCTGGTAGCTTCCACCTTCAAGGGTTTCTAGGCAGTCCCACTAGAATAAAAACGCTTTCATTGCCCCCCCCCGCCCCTCTTAGATTAATGGATTTCCTCCCCCAACCCCCTTTTTCTCCCCCCCTCCTGTCGGGGTTTCATCCCTTCATGCTCCTCTGGGTTGTTCCTCCCTCCCCCCCCCCCGTGGGGGAGGGGAAGGTGAGATGGGGGGAATTCCAGCTGTGCAAAGGATTTTGGACTACGGATGTTTGTCTGCAGCCAGACAGATGCATCTTTTCCTCCTCTTTTGCAGATGGTTTCCTCCTACGGTGTCTGTGTGAGCATATGCGCTGCTGGGCGCTGGAGGCTACTTGGCTTGAAAACATTTCAGGCTCAGCGCTTGTCGCCCACCCAAGATTTCTTTCTTTCTTTCTTTCTTTTTCTTTCTTTCTCCTCCTTCCCTCCCTCCCTCCCTCCCTCCCTCCCTCCCTCCCTCCTTCCTTCCTTCCTTCCTTCCCTCCCTCCCATTCAAATCTTCCTCCCTCCCTCCCTCCCTCCCTCCCTCCCTCATTCCCATCTTCCCCTGTCTAAATCCTTCCCATTTCCTCTCCTCTTGGGATCCTTTCTAAGAAGAGGATCCCCGGGGAGCCTCTGGAGCCAGCTTGCCCACAGGAGGCCCTCCCCCTCAGCCCCCTCCCCCTCCAAGCACTTCGGCCTCTGTCTCCAAGTTGATCAGCAGCGAAGTACCAGCCTGGCTGGGCTTCCCAGCAGCCTCTTAAATATTTCAGCACTGCTCTCTTCTCCGCTGTTTATCAATTCCTTCAGAAAGAGCGAGAGGCTTCCTTTGTTCCCCTGGCCCTTCGTTGCTGTGGCTCATCCTCATTTCTTCCTTAGCCTTCTGCTAATTATTCCTATTGGTGGCAATTCACACAACATGCTTAACCTGATTGCTGAATTAACCCAATTTCAGGGTTACCCATCCCTGCAAAAGTACATCAATCCAACAGCCTGTATTGGTCTTGTACGATAAGCCACAAAAGACGGAATCAAGGTTAACATTTTGATGTTGCATGCCACCCAGAGTCACCTTGCAGTGAAATGGGTGGCAGAGAAATTGAATAAACAAACATTGACTAATCTTAACATGCTTAGAAAGTCAACTAAGACGATGAGGAGTCTTCAGGATAAATTGTAGGAGGAATGGCTAAGGGAACTAGCTATGTCTAAGTCTTAACAAAGAGAAGAATTCGAGGTGGTGTGACAGCCGTCTTCCAGTACTTGAGGGGCTGTCACAGAGAAGAGGGAGTCCACCTATTCTCCAAAACACCTGAAGGCTGGACAAGAAGCAACGGATGGAAGCTTCACAGAAGAGAGACCCAACCTAGAACTAAGGAGAAAGTTCCCGACAGTGTGAACAATTAACCAGTGGAACAGAAACTGTGGGTGCTCCAACACTGGAGATTTTGAAGAAGAGAGTGGACAGCCATTTGTCTGAAATGGTTTAGGGTTTCCTAATTGAGAAGCGGGACGGACTAGAAGACCTCCAAGGTCCCTTCCAATTCTGTTATTTTGTTAAGACTAGGATGGTCCTGTCATGACCTATCTGTGTTCCTTGCTCAGTCACTGAATACATGTATCTATGGTAGACTCCTGTTCTCATGAGATGTCCATAGGCTACTTTAAAAAAAAACATCTTGCTCCTTGCAGTTGTTTTAAAAATACTTGTTTTCAGTGGCTCAGTGAGCAGGAACAGTTGGATAAGCCCATTCCCCAATTCTTGCTGGATTCAGGAAAAGGCTCTTTTTTGGTATGCTAGGTGGCCTGGAAGAACGTTTGTGTCTATCAGTCTCTCTGTGGATCTCTCTCCTGCCCTTACCAAAGCAACCTAGGACAGGGGATAGCTCCAATCATGGGCAGGTTAAGACTTGTGGACTTCAGCTCCCAGAATGCCACAGAATTGAAGTCCAGAAAGGTTGGAGACCCCTGCCCTAGGTGATGTCTGCCAGGGACCCATCATTTTCAGGGACCTTCTGTGGTGTCCAAAGGTGCCCACAAACCCCCTCCCCCATCCTTCTCACCGGGGCTCCTTCCCCACTGAAAATGCCCATAGCTTTTCTTCCATGGGGACCCCATCTTTTGCCCCTGAGAGGGGAGGGCTTTCTCCCCTGAGCAACATCTGGAGGGCAGGGAAGCCTCTTTCCCCATTGGGGTCCATGTCTCAAATACAGGAGTCCTCAACTTACAACCACAGTCGAGCCCAACGTTTCTGATGCTGAGCGAGACAGTTGTTAAGGGGGTTTCACCCCATTTTAAGAGCTTACTTGCCACAATTGTTAAGAAGCGGTTAACTTAGTAACACGGTTGTTAAGTGAATCTGGCTTCCCCATTGACTTTGCTTGTCAGAAGGTCACAAAAGGGGATCACGTGACCCAAGGACACTGCAACCGTCATAAATACGAGTCAGTTACCAAGCATCTGAATTTTCATCATGTGACCAAGGGGATGCTGTAATGGTCGTAAGTGTGAAATATGGTCCTAAGTCACTTTTTTTCAGTGCTGTTGTAACTTTGAAGAGTCACTAAGTGAACTGTTGTAAGTCGAGGACTACTCTGAGGTCTGTAAGGACAGCTCCATTCCTTCCTGGCTGATTCACACAATACACTACCCAGATCAGGTGACTGGCAGCATTCATGCCCTTGAGCCAGCTGGGCTTAAACTTTCATCTCTTTGGGAGACACTTCATCTATACAAACCCCGGCTGCTTCCTTAGCTGACAGTTCCCTGTAAAATGTGCATCCCAGAAACCAGATTAATTCAGTAGCCAGAATAAGGTGGTGGTGGGAGGAGAGCCACAGGATCCGAGAAGGAACTTGGAGCATTTCCAGCGCTTGATCTAAGCTAGAAAAACATGGGATAGAAGACAGCATCACCACCAGATGGATTTGTAACTGGCTGACAAACCGTATTCAACGAGTAGTCCTTAATGGGACTATGTCTACATCAGGGGTGGGTTCTAGCTTACCTCGCTGCCGGTTCGCTCCTTGACGTGATGCCTGGGTGCACGTGTTTTGCGCACTGCGTGCGCGCATGTGCAGTACTAAAAACCCAGCTTCTGCACATGCGCAGAAGCAAAAAACAAGATGCGGTGCTATGGTGCCACCGAGAGAGCCGGTTCGGGGTCGTGGCAGGCCTGGGTTGCTGCCAGTTCTAGCAACTCAGGCCGCCAAGTTACTACCGGTTCCATAGAACCGGTCCGAACCAGGAGGAACCCACCTCTGGTCTACATGGAGGGAAGTAAGCAGTGGGGTAATACAAGGTTATGTCTTAGGCCCAGGACTCCTCAACATCTTCATCAATGACTTAGATGAGGGGATAGAAGGGGAACTCATCCAATTTGCAGATGACACTTAGCTGGCAGGAACAGCCAACACCCCAGAAGACAAGCTCAGGATTCAGATGGATCTTGGACAGACTTGAACAATGGGCCTTATCCAACATCATGAAATTTAATATACTGTAGAGAAAAGCAAGGTTTTACACCTGGGCAGGAAAACCCAAAGATACAAGTACAGATTAGGCGAAACCTGACTCCAAAATAGTAACTGTGAGAGGAACCTTTATTTTTATTTTAAAATAAAAATAAAAAATAAAAAATATCCCTTAAACATGACCCAGCCTTGTGCTAATACTATCCTCCGTTGTATAAAGAGAGGCATAGAATCAAAGTCATGTGAAGTATTAGTACCGCTTTATAATATCTTGTGAGGCCACACCTGGAATTCTGCATCCAGTTTTGGTCACTACATTACAAAAAAGATGTTGAGGCTTTGGAAAAAGTGCAAAGAAGAGCAACTAAGAGGATCAAAGGAGTCTGGGGACTAAAACATATGAATCATACCTTCGGGACCGCATCCTGCCACATACCTCCCTACGACCGGTCAGGGCCCACAGAGTCGGCCTCTTCCAGGTCCCGTCGACCAAACAATGCCGGTTGGCGGGGCCGAGGGGGAGAGCCTTCTCTGTGGGAGCCCCCTCCCTGTGGAACCAGCTTCCCCCAGAGATCAGGACCATCCCCACCCTACTGGCCTTCCGGAAAGCAATAAAAACTTGGCTCTTCCGGCAGGCGGGGTGAAAGTGAGACCAAGTAGATTACATATGGGTCTCCCCCCATGATGGTAATGAGATACTCTTTTAACTTTTGTATTTTTTGTATTTTTTAACTATTGTATTTGATATTTGCTATATATTTTAATTATTGTATTTTATATTGTAATGGAATCTAACATGTTGTGAGCCGCCCAGAGTCCCCAGGGAGTTGGGCGGCACAGAAATCCATTAAATTAAATTAAATTAAGAACGGCTGCAGATTTTGGGCTTGGCTAGTCTAAAGAAAGGAAGAATTAGGGGAGACATGATAGAAGTCTTCCAGTATTTGAGGGGCTGCCACAGAGAAGAGGGGAGTCAACCTATTCTCCAAAGCACCTGAAGGCAAGAAAGAATGGATGGAAACTAATCAAGGAGAGAACCTGGAGTTAAGGAGGAACTTCCTAAGAGTGAGGACCAGCTTGCCACAAGACGTTGTGGGAGGGAGGCTTTTAAGAAGAGATTGGACAGCCATTTGTGTGGAATGAGCAGAGGGCTGGACTAGATGACCTCCAAGGTCGCTTGCAGCTCTATTCCGATTCTGATTTAGAAATTGTGACCCTCAGCCATCGTCTTGCTCTTCCTTTCTCAGCCTGATCTACCTGCTCTCAGAATAATGGGAGACATTTTGGTTTTCATGAGGAAAAAGAGGCAGGGGGCAAGGAGGGAAATATAGAGTGCTGCTATTAATCAGCTTGCAAACTTCAACAAATTAAAGTGGGTGGTTTTTATGCATCGATTTCAGTTATTTTGTGAAAGTTGTATTCCTGAAGTCCTTGGTGGTCTCTGAGTTGGAGGCTTGCTTGCAGACGTTTCATGACTCAACTAGGTAACATCATCAGTGCTAGAAGGGAGTGGGGTTTGTAGAGAGGAGGAGGAGGAGGAGGAGGAGGAGGAGGAGGAGGAGGAGGAGGAGGAGGAGGAGGAGGAGGAGGAGGAGGAGGAGGAGGAGGAGGAGGAGAGAGCCATGGGTTTCTTGGTGCTCTCTGAGCTGGGTTGTTTTCTTGCAGACGTTTCATGACCCAACTAGGGAACCTTCTCAGTAGCACTGGGTCCCAACAGATGACCCTGTTTCATTAAGAGGACTGAGACCCTCCCTGTCACGCAGTGATTTTTATTGCCTGTTATATGTATATGCAGGGAGATGCATCCCTATTCATTATAATGGTTTATTCCTGAGCACGTGATTGATACGTTCTTGTACGCATGTGCGCATTCCTTTTCTCCGATCTTTCCTTCTGTTCCTGGCTTCCATTGAAGGAAGACCTACGTTTTATATCAGAGATGTAAACAAATGAGGATTTATTGTTTTGGTACCAAAATAAATATCTTTACTTAGACTTTTAAACTGCTGTTTCTTTTCTAATGCCTGATGTCCGGGAAAAGATCAAACTTCACCTTTGTGAGATTAATGATCACCTCTGTCACTCCCTCTGCCTGGCCTGATTTTTCCAAAAGGGCAGAAAAGCCAAAGACCAGATTGGTAAAGCAAACGACCTCCACCGGACTTGCCTTTGTCACATACATTCATATAAACTCCCCCACCAGAAAGTGCTCTGACTTCTGCATCACTCGCATCGGGAGGGCGATCGTTCAGCCTTTCCCGGCAAGGATCCAAAGCTTACTCCGGGGTGGACTGGATCCAGCTGCCATTAAGCCAGATCCTCCAGGTTTAATGGGAGCTTTCTTCTAATGCAATGCATCCCCTTCAAACAGACCTCAAGCTCCCAGCTGCATTCTGGGAAATGATTCTTTTGTGGACAAATTGTTTGCAACTTCCTCCCGGGCTCTGCTTCCCTGGGGATCTTTCCAAGCGGCTTCCCTGCGAGATCTGCAATGCTCTTCCTCCAAAGGAAGAGGTCCGACAGGCGTTTTTAATTGATTGCAATGTCTGACCCACAGCTCTGCTTCATGATGGCTTGAGCCTCTGCCGGCCTCTGCCCAGCTCTCCCAAGCATGCAGATAAAATGGGTCCAGATAATCTGTTTCCTCCAAGATCTCCAAGCGATTTCCTGTTCTGGCCCCTCTGGTTTGGTTCCATCTTGCTCAACCCGAGGTCCTGGTAACCAGGGATGTCAGGGCCCTGGGCTCAAGCTGCTGCTGTTGAATGCCAGGTCAATTATCAACAAGGCCCCCCTTGTACGGGATTTAATCCTGGAAGAGGGGGCGGACCTGGCATGTATTACTGAGACCTGGCTAGGCCAGGAGGGGGGGGTTCCCCTCTCCGAGATGTGCCCGGACGGGTTCTCAGTTCAGCATCAGCCGCGACCCCAGGGAAGGGGTGGAGGAGTGGCGATTATAGCTCGCCAGAACCTTAATCCTCGAAGGAGCCCTGCCCCGGAGATTGTTGGGTGTGAGACGCTCCTTCTGAAGTTGGACTTAGGGGTCCAGGTGGGCCTTTTGCTAGCGTACCTGCCTCCTAGCTACGTTGCAAAGGCCCTGCCTGTTCTGCTCGAGGCGGTAGCAGGGCTGGCGATTGAGTTCCCCAGGTTGATGGTGCTGGGGGACTTTAATTTGCCATCGCCCGGTGAAACCTCGGAGGCAGTCCAGGAGTTCATGGCTTCCATGACAACCATGGACCTGACCCAAGTAGTTCAGGGTCCGACTCATGAGGGAGGTCACACGCTTGACCTTGTGTTTCTCTCGGGGCAGTGGAGAGATGATCTGAGGCTGAGGGGTTTAGTCACAGTACCCTTGTCGTGGTCAGATCATTTCCTTCTGAGGTTGGATTTCATGGCACCACTCCTCCACCGCAAGGAGGCGGGGCCGATTAAGTGGTTCCGCCCCAGGCGCCTAATGGAATCTGAAGGATTTCAGAGGGAACTTGGGGAAATACCTGACTCCCTGGTACACGATTCATCTGAGGCTCTAGTGGCTGCCTGGAATCGGGCGGCAACGGGGGCTTTAGATCGGATTGCGCCTTTGCGGCCTCTCCGTGGCAGCGGATCCCGGAGAGCTCCTTGGTTTACTGAGGAGCTCCGGGAGATGAAGCGCCTAAAGAGACGCCTAGAGCGACGATGGAGAGCCAGTAAAGCTGAGTCTGACCGGACACTTTTAAGAACTTGCATTAAGTCTTACTTAGTGGCGATAAGGGCGGCAAAATGCGCGTATTTTTCCGCTCTTATTGCGTCCGCCGACTCCCGCCCAGCCGCCCTGTTTAGGGTGACTCGCTCCCTCCTAGCCAAGGGGGGAGTTGAAGATCCCTTGCAGGGCAGAGCTGAGGAATTTTCTCAGTTTCTGGCGGACAAAGTCGTTCAGATTCGGACGGAGCTGGACTCCATTTGGACAGGGCAAGCCGAGATGAC
The DNA here is from genome assembly GCA_023053685.1 of Diadophis punctatus similis. Classification (NCBI taxonomy): domain Eukaryota; kingdom Metazoa; phylum Chordata; class Lepidosauria; order Squamata; family Dipsadidae; genus Diadophis; species Diadophis punctatus. The sequence continues at coordinate 82,826,557 of JALIGW010000005.1, read as the reverse complement.
AGGGGTGAGTCTTAGTCCTGTTATATGGGACGAGTTTGAACCTGTCACTCCTGAGGATGTGGACAAGGCCATAGGAGCGATGAGCGCCTCCACCTGTTTATTGGACCCGTGCCCCTCCTGGCTGGTTTCTGCCAGCAGGGAGGTGACACGCGGCTGGCTCCAGGCGGTTGTGATCGCTTCTTTGAGAGAGGGATCCATCCCACAGCCTTTAAAAGCTGCGGTGGTGAGGCCCCTCCTCAAGAAGCCTTCCCTGGACCCAGCGGATTTAAAGAACTTCCGTCCAGTCTCCAACTTACCCTTTTTGGGTAAAGTTGTTGAGAAGGTGGTGTCGCTCCAACTCCTGCGGCTTTTGGAGGATACTGATTATCTGGATCCCTTTCAATCGGGTTTCAGGCGCGGCTACAGTACGGAGACTGCTTTGGTCGCACTGATGGATGATCTCTGGCGAGCCCGGGATGGGGGTTATTCCTCCATCCTGGTGCTACTTGACCTCTCAGCGGCTTTCGATACCATTGACCATGGTATCCTTCTGCGTCGTCTTGGGGAGATGGGAGTGGGAGGCACTGTTTTACGGTGGTTCTCCTCCTACCTCTCTGACAGGACGCAGTCAGTGTTGACAGGAGGACAGAGGTCGACCCCTAGGCCCCTGGTTTGCGGGGTGCCACAGGGCTCGGTCCTCTCGCCCATCCTGTTTAACATTTACATGAAACCGCTGGGCGAGATCATCCGACGACATGGGGTGAGGTATCAGCAGTATGCTGATGATACCCAGTTGTACATCTCCACCCCGTGTCAGTTCAGTGAAGCAGTTGATGTAATGTGCCGCTGCCTGGACGATGTGAGGGTCTGGATGGGAGTGAACAGACTCAGGCTCAACCCAGACAAGACTGAGTGGCTCTGGATATTGCCTCCCAAGGACTATGTCGACTGTCCCTCCTTGGTTCTCGGGGGAGAAAAATTGACTCCCTCAGAACAGGTTCGCAATTTGGGTGTCCTCCTAGACCCACAGCTAAAATTGGAGCAACATCTTTCAGCTGTGGCTAGGGGGACCTTTGCACAAATCCGTCTTGTGCACCAATTGCGACCTTACTTGGAGAGGGAGGCCTTGCTCACAGTCACTCATGCCCTTGTCACCTCACGGCTAGACTACTGTAACGCGCTCTACATGGGGCTACCCTCGAAGAGCATCCGGAGACTCCAGTTGGTACAGAATGCAGCTGCGCGAGCTGTAGTGGGTGTATCAAGATACACCCACGTAACACCTCTCCTTCGCCAACTGCATTGGCTACCGATTAGTCTCCGGTTGCAATTTAAGGTGTTGGTCGTTACCTTTAAAGCCCTACATGGCTCAGGGCCAGGATACCTGCGGGACCGCATCCTACCACATACCTCCCTAAGACCGGTTAGGTCCCACAGAGAGGGCCTCCTCAGGGTCCCGTCGGCCAAACAATGCCGACTGGCGGGGCCACGGGGGAGGGCCTTCTCTGTGGGAGCCCCGTCCCTCTGGAACCAACTTCCACCAGAGATCCGGACTATCCCCACCCTGCTGGCCTTCCGTAAAGCCTTAAAAACATGGCTCTTCCGGCAGATGGGGTGAATAGGACAACCAGATTCCCCCTGAATGTTGTGTTTATAATGTTCTTTTTAATTATATTTTAATTTAAATTATGATTGTTTTTAAATGTACGTTCTTATTCATGCTGTACGCCGCCCTGAGTCCCACGGGATTGGGCGACCTATAAGAGCGTTTAAATAAATAAATAAATAAATAAAATCTCCTGTAGCTGCTGTCCAACCACTTTCTGGATCAACTTCCCACCTAAGAGAAGATTGGAGCCTGGACAACAATTGTCCAAAATGGAGGGATCCAGTGATGTCAGGCTCAAAGGATCAGCACCAGGGATGAAATCCAGTAGGTTCTGGAGAACCGGTAGTGGAAATTTTGAGTAGTTCGGAGAACCGGCAAATACCACCTCTGGCTGGCCCCAGAGTGAGGTGAGAATAGAGATTTTGCAGTATCCTTCCCCTGCCACACCCACCAAGCCACACCATGCCCACCAAGCCACGCCCACAGAACCGGGAGTAAAAAAAATTTGGATTTCACCACTGATCTCCTTATGTGGACTTGCAGTTCCACAGATTTATTGCTCAAGCCCATATACAAGAATATAGTCAATTAACAGTCCGCAGTAAATTGGCTTTGTACAACGGTCAATGGAATTTAAGAGGGGTTGGGCATCTATGGAGATTCTCAGTCATCCAGGTCCTGGTTGTCCCAAAGGTGCTTTTTTCAAGAGGCAACTGGACTTTCTTGGTTTTTCTTTGAAGACGTTTTGCTTCTCATCCAAGAAGCTTCTTCAGCGCTGACTGGATGGTGGGGAATGGAAGGGTTTGTATTCCTTGCAGACAGCTGGTCATTTGCATCCTTTTAGAGAGTCATTGAGGCCACTTGGAGGCCTGTCTGTGTCCTCGGGGTCACCCAAGAGGTGTTAACGGACCTGGAGCCTTCTTGGAACTGCCAAAAGGACTGTGTTGTAGACTGGAGATAGATGATGATGTATCTCTCTTCCTCTGTGGGGAGAGGGCTGTTCAATTTTTGACATCGATGGTTTCTTTGACCCCTCTTTCAAACCAGCCGTCCTTTATCTCCAAAATGTGGACTTTGCTCTCTTCAAAAGAGTGGCATTTGACTTTTAAATGCATATGGACTGCTAAATCTTGTCCTGATGGGTTTGTTCTCCTATGTTGTGCCATTTGTTTGTGTTTGTGGCCTGCCTCTTTGAGGGAGGGGGTGGTCCTGGGGTCCTTAAGGGGGCAGGGATGTACGACCCTCCCAATATGAGCCACCCGTGTGTGGCGGCAGCCAAAAAAGCCAATGCAATGCTAACTTGCATTAACAGAGGATTCAGTCAAGATCAGCCTAAGAAGGGCCTGGATCTTACAGGCAGGTGGATGGACTTGCCCTACGGAAGACTGTCCATCTGGTCAGGAGAAACGGAATATTGCAGAATAATTTGTGTTGACTTCCAAGACCACAATTGGAATATTGCATCCAGTTTTGGTCACCACAATATAAAAAAAAGATGTTGAGACACTAGAAAGTAGTGCAGAGAAGAGCAACAAAGAGGATGAGGGGGATGGAGGCTTGCCAGGGAATTGCGCAGCAGGTGGAGTCAGAGATGCTGATGCAAACTTGTAGTTATAAATAAATATATTTATAAATACATCAAACAAGATAGGCAAACAAGAGCATCATGAGGTAAATCACAGAGCACAAAAGGGCGCATAGAAGAAAAAGGTGGGAAAAAAGGGAACCCCGCCCCTCCACACCTACAGCAACCAATCACAGCACACATTGCCTCACGCCCGAGCCATCAATCAACCACAAGTGTGTGTTCTGGCTCACTGCACAATTCCACTGATCCACCTACTAAATTTAAATATCTTAACAATATTCTTCCCCATGGCTTTATAAAAGGTTCCACGGCCCTTCCTTCCCCAGATGGAATAGGCCACCCTAGACCACGACACAATCGGGGCCCAGAAATAATGAATTCCTGCCACCTTTATCAGCATAATATAGGAGTGAATCTGACTCTCGCTCGTGTTCGGCTGCACTCACTCCATGCCTTCCTGAGTGTTAGAAAGTGCTTAGAAGGGGAGAGACCCAACAAACTTCTTCATTTTTTTTGCAGAAACTTGCCCTTAAAATTGATTAAGACTAACTGTCCTCCAAGGGGCCATAAAACGTATATTTTCAATCTGCAGCCAATTTGTCAAGCATTGCCCAAAGTGGATGATTTATGCTGGGTGTCTGGTTAGCATATTCCTGGATCCCTGGAAGAAACTTCAGAAGCAGGAAGGGCCGTTTCCCAGAATTCGGCTTCCTTAATTGGGCTGGCTTCACAACTGGAATTATTCCTCACATAAGCTATTATTTGCTTAATTGTAATTTACTGACTAAATTATAATGAGCTAGATTCACATAACATCCTAAACACATGTTCCCCAAACTTGGCAATTTTAAGATATGCAGACCAACTCCCAAAATTCCCCAGCCCAGCAAATGTCCTTACGTGGTTCATTCTGGCTGATTTTCCCATCTTTTGCCATGTTCATTGTATTTCATAATTACATATGGCTAAAAATACTCCCAGGAGGAGTTGAGGGTCTCAAGAGAAGCTAAGGAGGTGCCTGCAGTATTCTCTTCCATAAAAACTCCAAACAAATTTGGGTAGATTTCAGATAAATCCAGTACGATGGATATGTTACACAGATTAACAGAGTTGGAAGGGACCTTGGAGGTCATCTAGCCCAACCCTTTGCCCAAGATCATAGGCCTGGAAGGGATCTTGGAGGTCCTCCAATCCAACCCCCCCTGTACCATTTACCAAGGCCTTATAAATGGGTATTAAGACTTCACGTGATCTTGATTCTGTCCCCCTGTTAATGCAGCCTAGGACTGCGTTGGCGTTTTTGGCAGCTGCCGAACGTGGCTGGCTCCTATTTAAAAGATGAAGTTCTGTCAGAAGCTCAAAGATATTAGAAAATCCTTAGACAATATTGTACTTTTGGGATCCATAAAGGAACAAATTGACACAAACCTTTCTTCCTTGGGAGCCTAGAAAGAGTATCCGGGTGAAGACTCAGGAACCCCCTTCCATATGACCTCAAGAGGCCCCTTGCCTGCCGATTCAGCAGGGCGACAGAGGTCTCTATGGGGCTCCCATCTTGGCAGGATCCTGCCTTAACCCACAATGCTGACTTTAGGGAAGAAGGAGGGGGAAATGGCCCTCCCTCCACAGGCAGTTGGAGGAAGGGCTCCAAGGTTTTGCCTCTCTGCAAAAACACGGCCTCTGCAGGGCTTAAAAAGAGGGTGAGGGGCATTATAGGTAGTCCTCGGCTTTGGAAGCCAACATCTCTGTTGCTAAGTGAGACAGATGTTAAGTGAGTTTTGCCCCATTTTACACCCTTCCTTGCCACAGTCGTTAAGTGAATCACTGTAGTTGTTTGGTGAGTTACCTGGTTGTTAAGTGAATCTGGTTTCCCACTTTGCTTGCCAGAACATCACAAAACTCCAACTGTCATGCCGGTTACCAAGCGTCCGAATTTTGATCCCGTGACCATGAGGATGCTGCAGTGGTTGGAAGTATGAAAACCGGTCATAAGACACTTTTTTTCAGTGCCATAACTTCAGTCACTAAACAAACAGTTGTAAGGCAAGGACTACCTGTAATGACTTCCCTGCACTGGGCTGCAGGAAGTTTCCGGAGGGGGGTGAGTTATGCTTCCTCTGATGTTAGGGGGGATGTCCTTTCACTCTGTGGGCCCAGAGGAGGGTGTCTCTGTCTCTCTGTCTCTGTCTCTGTCTCTCTCTCCCCCCCCCTCTCCCCTCCTAGGTTTCTGGGCCCGCCACCCCTCGCTTCTACCATTGTACTGGGTCACAGTGTGGAAAAGTCCATCCAGTATTTCCGGCATCACCTCTGACAAGGAAATCAAGACAATCCAACCTCTGAGCAGCTACTAACCAGATGCCAACTAGAGCTGAATGGAAGAACCTCTAGCCTCCGGAATATGCCGCTGTTGGTGGCCAGTCTCCCCCAGGAAGGGGCTTTGGCAGGCCTTGGCTGGCTCTGAGGAAGGGGTCCCAGGGCCTCCCGCACCCCCCCCCCCTCCGGCTGGCAGATCCAAAGCACTTAGCAGGCGCTTCAGACGCCTAAATGAAGACCTGGGTTGGAAGGGCAGTTGGCGCCTCAAGGGAAAGCGCTTGTGGGAACAGGGCCTCCTTGGCCTGCCAGTTCAGCCAGGTGGGCTCTGGCTGGGTAGAGACAGAGGGGGGAGTAGCCGCCTCCCTGCGCTTCCTTCCTTCCTTCCTTCCATCCCCCGCCGGCCCTTTTGCGCAGGAGGTCCCGGCGCAACGAGGGATCGCTCACCGGAGCAGACGGCGGAGCCCCGTCGCCCTCCCGCGCGGCCGGCGGAGCAAGCAGGGGGCGGGCAGGCGCGCTTCCGCGAGCACGCGCCTCCGCCGCGATCCTCCGGGCCCTGCGGCGGCTTAGGGGGTCGGTGGGCGCAGGGGCTCGGCCGCCGCCGGGTCTCCCTCCGCGGCGGAAGGGCTGCCGGGCGGCGCTCGGGGGAGGCCGGGGTGGGGGAGGGCTGCCGGCGGCGGGGCTCCCCCGAGGGCTGCCGGCAGTGGCAGGGCGGCGGCGGCGCATGCGCTCTGGCGCCTCTCCTGCGAAGCGGCGCGGCGAGGCAGGCGAGGGGCTGCGCGGCCAGTCCTACCTGCAGCACCGGCGGCGGCGGCGGCGGCGGACAGCTCCTCGGCGCTCGGCCCGCCTTCCGCAGGTAACCCCTCCCTCCCTCCCTCCCTCCCGGCCCCGCCCCCGTGGCGCAGCTCCGGCCCCCGCCGCCCCCTCCCTCCCCCCTCCCCCCTTCCGCCTTGCGGGCGCCGCTTCTCATGCCCCGCGCCGGTGCTTCGCTTGCAGCCTCCGGAGTCGCCAGCAGAGCCCGCCGCGTCCAGCAGCCCGCAGGCGCCCCCGCCAGCCCCGGAGCAGGGCGCTCGTCCCGGGACCGCCCAGGAGGACCCAGGCTGAAACTTCGCCGCAACTTCCCGCCGCCCCGCCATGGAGAGCAAAGGTAGGCGCGGAGGGTCTGCCGCAGCGAGCCCGGCCCTGCCCGTCGAGGCCCGCGGACGGCCGTTGCAGCAGCCGCCCCCGCAGCTGCGCCCGAGGAGGCGGCAGGCCCCGAGCCTTAGGCCCCTTCCGCGGCCGGGAGCTGCGCGGCGGCTGGGCAGCGCAGGGCATCCGCGTCCCCGGTGGGTCCCGCCGCTGCTGCATGCGGAAGGGAGCGCGGAGCGTCGGGGGTCGAGTGGCCGGTCCGCCGCGTTGGCGGTGCTGAAGTGGAAGCGGGGATCCCTGGCGGACGGGAAGGGCGCCTCCAGTCGTCGAAGCTGACGGGGCTGTGGGTGGACGGGACTCCCGTGTGACCGCCCAGCCCCTCGCTTGACCCGGGAGGAGCAGCCGGGCCGCCTCTCCCGCGGGGCTCGGGGCCGCGAAAGCCGTGGACGTGGGGAATGAAGCAGTGGAGCGCGGGCCGTTCCTCCCCTCGGGGCGCCCGGGACGGCGAAAGGGCTCCGAGGCCGAGCGGAGGCCCGGGGAGTTGCGCGCTGTCCCGCCGCGGCGGCGGGGAGGTTTCCCGGGGACACGGAGGCTCCCGCCGCGCTCTTGCCGAGGCCGGCCGGCCGGCGTGTCTCCGCCGCGTGGCGAGGTTGTCGGCTGCCCCTTTAATAGGGGAGCCGGGAGTGGAGCGGCATAATAATAGCCCACGATCTGCACAGTCACGATTCCGGCTGGGTGGCTCTCCGGACCTGGGGCAGGAAAGGGCCGGCCGGGCAGGGCACAGTGAAACCCCCGCAGACCTTTTCAGCCACACTGGGGGCTTCGCTGGGGAGAAGGGCCGAGAGGTGGTTTGCTGGGGAGCCCAGGCTGGAGCAAGGGGACCTTCAGTGAATGGGTCCCCAAGGAGGCGCCTCCCTCTGTGTCTGAGGGGCTTGCAAGCCCTCCTGGTCTGGGGAGGGTCTGTCCACAATCCGGTTAGGCCTTTGGTGGTCCTGCATTCACCAGCACATAAGAACACCCCCCCCCCCCATGGCCAGGCTTCTCTCCCAAACTGTCTCTAGATGACTGGCAAGCAGAAGAGAACCTCCCATCTCCTGCCTCTGGGCCTGGGGGGGGGGCGTCCCGTGGCCCCTGCTAGAAAGTAACAGCACCTTTCCAGCTTCTCTAAATGCCCCCAATGTTCCCTGGTATTTGGGAAGCTTCCTCCTTGCCCCCCCCCGTGACTGGTACCCCTTCTTTGGGCCCACAAAAGCATCCCAAACTGAAAAGCCTTTTCCAAGCTCCCCTGACAATTTTGGTTGGCCTCTTCTGTACTCTCGGTTGTCTCTCTGCAGCCATGAGGACTAGTAACCAGATAGAGCAGCAATTCACCTGCGTGACCAAGAGCCAGCCACTGTCTTTCGGACATCCGGGCCCTTGTCATGCCTCAGATTCAGGCCAGCTCAGGTGCAGCCTCAAATTCCCTGCTTGTCCTTCTCTAAGCGGTTCTGGAAGACCCCCCCCTCTTCCATTTGCTCTTCCCAAGAATAACAGCCCTTCCGTTGCATCTATTCTTAATGCTCCAAAGCTGGCCTGGGCTGCAAATTTCCTTCTTTGAGGGAGGGGGCAGACCTAGGGCCTGGGACCCTCCTGCTATTCTTCCACAGTGAGACCTTGGCCCAGGGAGCACTTCCCTCCCTTCCCCACCGACCTATGGAGAATGGCTGTTCAGGTCATCCCTGGGGAGTTGCATGCTAACTGCACCCCCTCCCAGAGACCAGGATTTGACCGTTGACTGGCCTGATCCGTCCAAGGCACAGAGGCGGCTGATTTGGGGGCATTTTCCTTCTCTGAGTGCAGCTTATCAGAGCCTTAAAAAGAAGGAATTCCCCAGTCTGCCTTCTGCTTCTGTACCTTCATCCACTGCTGAATTTGAAGAATCTCTTCAGAGCAGGGGGGCTTTTTAGGGTGGGTGGGTGGGTGGGTGAGGTTGTTTTCTATCAATGGAACCGCCCTAGTGGTCCAGAGGGTGAATGGCAGGAGCTTCAGAGGTTTTGTATGGGGAAACCTGCACCCAGAAACCAGAATAACGGGAGGGACCTCGGAGGTCTTCTAGTCCAGCCCCCTGCTCAGGCAGGAGACCCCATACCAGACAAGTAACCGTCCGATCTCTTCTTAAAAGCCTCCAGTGGCGGAGCCCCCAACACTTCATAGGCCAGCCTCTTCCCAGGAGGCCCACAGTGGGAAGCCATTCCACAAACTCTTTAAAAGAGACGGGAGCATGAAAGGGAAGGGAGGCATTTCATTTGGGGAGTGCAGGGTGCAAAGACAGGCAGGAGGAGGGGCTCCCAGGGGGCAAGACTTGGGAGGCGAGTGACATGCAAGGTCACCCCCCCCTTCCCCACCCGTCCTCCTGACCCCAGAAGCCCCAGATCTCCTGAGACTGTTCAGCTGAGTCTGACGTCCTTCAGCAGCCTTTGCTGGCCTGTCAGAAACGGTGACTTCCACCTGCCCTTCCTGAGGCCTCAGTTGACCAGAGCCCTTGGGGGTCATGCCAAGATCAAGGGAGGAGGTCCTCTGGTTTCTGCTGAGCTCGGAGAAGCCCATTTGAGGCACAGCTGGAGGCTGAGGATCTTCCCGTGTCTGCCTAAAATCCTGCCTAAAAAGGAATTTAGAGGGCGACTTTTCTTTACCTTCAGAAAAAGCCACGAAAGGAAACTTGTCTGAGGCCTCTTTGGTCACCGGAACTGCCTTCCACCAACTTCTTAATCTGGTGGCTTCAATCTGGTGGGTAGAAACACACGCTCCACCCACAGTCCGAGTTTGTACAGGGCATGATTGATACGTGCCTTTTTTCGCCTTTTTTTACTTTGTGGAGTTTTTGGTGCTCTCTGAGCTGGGTAGTTTTTTTGCAGATGTTTCATGACCCAAGTAGGTTATATCATCAGTTGCAGAAAGGAGTGGGCTTTGTGGGGTGGAGGAGGAGGACGACGACTGTGGGGGCTTTCTGAGCCCGGTTGTTTTTTGTTTTTTGTTTTCTTACACAGCTAAGTAACATGATCAATGTTAGAAGGGGGAGCGGTTTGTGGAGAGGAGGAGGAAGGGGATGACTGTAGGAGGGTCCTTAGTGTTCTCCAAGCTTGGTTGTTTTCCTGAAGACGTTTCATCGCCCAACTAAAGAACATCATCAGTGCTAAAAAGGGAGGAGGGTTTGTAGAGATGAGGGGGAGGAGACAGATGGACAGACAGACAGACAGACAGACAGACAGATAATAACTTTGTGGTCCTTGGTGCTCTCTGAGTTTGATGGTTTTCTTGCAGGTATTTAATTACCCAACTAGATAAGATCATTAGTGCTAAAGGGGGGGGGGAGTTGCAGGGAGGAGGGGAGGGGGAGGAGGAGGAGGAGGAAAAGGACTTTAGGGTCCTCGGTGCTCTCTGAGCCTGGAGTTTTCTTGCAGACGTTTCATTACCCAACTAGGTAACATCAACAGTGCTAGAAGAGGGAAGGGACATTACCTAGTGTGGGCAATGAAACATCTGCAAGAAAATCCCCAAGTTAAGAGAGCCCCAGTTCCCACAGTCCTGGGCCATTTGGCATGGGGTGGGCCTTAGTGACAGCAGGGTTTTTCCAGTTTTGGATCAGGAGTGGGAGATGCGGGTCCTTCTGTGTCCTAGGAATGGAAGCTCCCTGGGGGACTTTGAGCCAGGCCAAGCGCCCTCCCTCAGGAAAAGCTCCTGCATGGGTTGCTGTTATGGAGGCCAAGTCAACTGAGTTGAGAGCCTTCCCTGCAGAATGAGCTGGGATGTCGTCCCTGGCATCGGTCACTGTGGTTGTGGCAAAGGCAACCACTGTTGAAAACCCAGAGGGGGGTGGCCTGGAAGACAAGACGTGGCTTTAGTGGCAGATCCTGGAAAGACGAAGGCTCCCATGTGAGTTGACTCGTCTCTGGCTCACCTCAAAGTCTGCCTCCTCCAAGAGAGCCCAAGAGGGCATCTCCTGGCAAATGGCAGGAGAGGCAAGGTCACCAGCTCCTCACCAAGGAGCCCTGCCAAGCTCTCTTGCCAGCCAGCTCTCATCCACTGCAACTCTCATCTTCTGATCATGAAGAAAAGCCAAGAGGCTGGATGGGGAGACCCAACTGAATGATCCTTCGGCTAGATTGGGGCTCTTCAAATTTGGCCACTTAAGAGTTGTGGACTTCAACTCCCAGAATTCATCAGCCAGCTGGGGAATTCTGGGAGTTGGAAGTCCACAAGTCTCAAAGTGGCTACGTTTGGAGACCCCTGGGCTAGGGGATTGTCAGGTGCAAGCAATCAGAAACCACTCGGGGATAGTCAGGAATCCCGAAAGTAGGAATGTTAATGTTGGCCACTTATATTCACAAGAATTCACCAGAGGTTCCGAGAAGGCACTCTTTAGAAATGGCCAATTCAGACCTAGCAGTTTGACCTAACAGAACCACAGAATTGGAAGGGACCTTATAGGTCTTCTGGTTCAACCTCCTGCTCAAGCAGGAAATCCATATGGCTGCCCAGCCTCTTCTTAAAAACCTCCAGTGATGGAGCACCTACTACTTCTGGAGGCAAACTCTTCCACTGGTTAATTGTTCTCACTGTCAAAAAATCTCCTCCTTATTTCTATGTTGAATCTCTCCTTGATTAGTTTCCATCCGTTGCTTCTTTTCCTTTGGTGCTTTGGAGAATAGGTGGACCCCCTCCTCTTTGTGGCAGCCCCTCAAATATTGGAAGACTGCTATCATGTCCCCCCCAGTCCTTCTCTTCGTTAGACTAGATGTACCCAGTTCCTGCAACCGTTCTTCCTATGTTTCAGCCTCCAGCCCTACTCCATCTGTTGGCTTCTTCTGATGTGGCTGGTGACTTTCCGGCCTCAGACTGAGGAGCCCCACGGGGAAATCTTTGGGGCTCCAGCGAGACTTTTCTTTCCAAATGGGCCTGAAAGTCCAGCAGGTGGGTCAAGAACCTGGCTGAGATCCCCAAGGAATCCTTCTTTACATTAAATGTAAACATGTCCAATTCCTGCAACCGTTCTTCGTATGTTTTAGCCTCCAGTCCCCTAATCATCCTAGTTGCTGCTCTCTGCACTCTTTCTAGAGTCTCAGTATCTTTTTCCTTGCATTGGGGTGATCAAAGCTGGGTGCAGGATTCCAAGTGTGGTCTTACCAAGGCTTTATAAAGTTGTATCAGCTCATATTTGCCCCCCCCCTACAGACTCGAATGTCTCTTGAATTCCCCAAGAGGAGCCCCCTCCCCTTCAGCCGGTGGTTCCACCACAGGGATTGAGCACTGATGATGATGTGCAGCTCACAAAATGTCCATTTGCACCCTGGCTTCCCTCTTGCACCCGTGCTCAGACATTGACCCTTGAGATAACGAGGCACCCCATCCCTGTTCTAAGAGACTTGGGGGGTGGGGTGGGGGGGTGAGCCTTGAAGAGAAGCTGCTGTAGTTGGGCAAGAAGAAAAGGCCATAAGACATTCCCTAGGCAGACCAGAAAGGACCCACCTGATTAGCAGGGGGTTGGACTAGAAGACCTCCTAGGTCCCTTCCGACTCTGACCTTGGATGACGGAGAATCTCCATAGACCTCTATTGGTAGATTTATTTATGTATAATTGCTGATTTAGTGGCATTGTGTGGGAAAAATAGAAGGAGAAAGGAGTATTAGGTTCATTGGCTGCCTCAACTTACTCATAACAACAATAACGGCAGGATATGCATTAATATATAAATAAAAGTGGTTAAAAAGGAGCTGCTGAAGGAAGGGAGAGGAAAAATCATCACACATCCATGATCTGAGGCGATCCATCTCCGAATGGCCACTCAGGGCTCTGGGGGCTCTGAGGTTTTGAGAAGGATGGCCTGGGATGGGGACAGACAGAGAGAGGCTTTTTTTTTTTGCAAAGATCTCATCCTGGAGAGCCACGAACGTGGACTCTTTTAATGCTTCCTCTTCTCAAATGCCCACTTAATCTGCCAGATTGTGGATCGAAGCCGTCAGGGGTTGGGACTATGAAGGCATAGAAATGGGGCTTGGTTTTAATCGGTGCTTCTGCTGAGCTCGGCTGCCTTCAGGTCTCTCTGGAAGAAGGAAAAGCGTGGCTGGGCACCTTGGAAGGAGAAAGATTTCTGTGGGGTTTGGGCTGATGGGGCCTAAGGGTGAACTGGTAGAGACCTGAAATGAACAATGGACATTTAGGCCATCACCTAAAGTTAGTTGATCAACCATCATCAACTATTGAGTCCTTGTGCTCTCTGTGCTTGGTGGTTTTCTTGCTGACGTTTTATTACCCAAACTAAGGAACATCATCAGTGCTAGGGACCGCATCCTACCACATACCTCCCTACGACCAGTGAGGTCCCACAGAGAGGGCCTCCTCCAGGTCCCATCGGCCAAACAATGTTGATTGGTGGGACCGTGGGGGAGGGCCTTCTCTGTGGGTGCTCCGTCTCTCTGGAACCAACTCCCACCAGAGATCCGGACTATCCCCACCCTACTGGCCTTCCGTAAAGCCGTGAAAACATGGCTCTTCCGGCAGGCGGGGTGAAGAAAGGATCCCCCCACGTATGAATGGTAATGTTTTTAAATATTACGTTATTGTATCGTTCTTATCTCCGTTGTACGCCGCCCTGAGTCCTACGGGATTGGGCGGCCTATAAGAACTTTAAATTAAATTAAATTAAATTAGAAGGGGAGGGGGCTTGTGGAGTGGAGGAGGAGAAGGAGAAAGGGAGGAGAAGAGGGGAAGAAGAGGAGGAGGACTGTGGGGTCTGAGTTGGATTGTTTTCTTGCAGACATTTCATTACCCAAACTAGGGAACATCATCAGTGCTGGAAGAGAGAGGTGTCTGCAGAGAGGAGGAGGAGGAGGAGGAAGAGAAGAGAAGAGAAGGAGGAGGAGGAGGACTGTGGGGTTCTTGGTGCTCTCTGAGATAGCTCTCCTTGCTGGAGTTTCATAGCCCAGCTAGGTAATATCATCAGTGCTAGAAGGGAGTAAGATTTGCTCTCTGTTTGTATTGGATGGCTTGCCCTATCAGAGTTGGTGCGAATGGCCTTGGAGGTGTTTTGGTTGGACTGTTTACTCTTAGCTTCTTTGCCGGTTTCTTGATTGGGTATTGTTTACTTGTTGATTGTTGGTCTGATGTTAATCTTAATTACCCCCAAGACCACGCCCACCAACACCGAGAAGACAAGCCACTAGAATACACATTGAGAGCAATCCCCCCCCTGCCTTCTAGATTGATGATGTTACCTTGTTGGGTTATGAAACATCTGCAAGGAAACATCCATGCTCATCCAGGACCCCAGAGTTGAACCCTGAGCTTCAAATATTCTCCTTTATTGGAACTACCGGGTAAGCAGGCCTGGTGCTGGAAGATGGGCTGATCTCCACGGCAGGAAGTGGATTGGGCCCGGCTTCTTTTACCGTTGCATCTTCCTCCCTTAATCATCGAGGCTTTCACAAGTTTAGGTAATAATTGGGTGGCCTCTTGCATCTCCACCATAGCCAGCCCCTGCCGAGTCGCAGCCTGGGGTGCCTGGCTGCCAATTAGGTAGAAGGGATCCCCATTGCCTGCTCGGATCACAAGCAACAAGCTTCCCCCGGCTGCAAGAAGAGAGAGTGATGTACAGAAAGGCTCTGGAATGTTCTTTGAAATGATTTTCAAATGACAAACCCGGAAAGCGGTGGGGGGGGGCTGCAAAGAGATTCTGAAGGCAGCCCCCCTTTCTTGCTGCAACCTCCCCACAGTGCTGGGGGCGCTATCCAAGCAGTAGCAACCTGCTCTTTCCCCATTTAGACACAGGCTGCGTTTGGGCTCGAAAAGGTGAGAGGGACTTCCTAGAAAGATTGCAAGCCATCCTCCATTAACACCCCCACCCCGGGGTTGCAGATGGGGGGGGGCTCTGCTCCTTTGGGGGGGGCAGGGATTTGTGGGTGAGGTTGCAGCAGTGCCAGTCCAGGGAGCTGGAGGTCTTGAGCCAAGGCAGAGGTGGAGCAGAACGGTGAGAGTCAAGAGGGCAGCCAGGCATGGCTGGGCAGGCAAAGAGGAGAGGCCAGATTTATTTGGAAAGAATTTAGTAGAGACTACAGCTGGAAGGGACCTTGGAGGTCTTCTAGTCCAGCCCCCTGCTCAAGCAGGAGAACCTATACCATTTCAGACAAGTGGCTGTCCAGTCTCTTCTTAAAAACCTCCATTGATGGATCACCCACAACTCCTGGAGGCAAGTAGTTCCACTGGTTAATTGTCCTCACTGTCAGGTTCTCCTTAATTATTGCTTCTCTCCTTGATTAGTTTCCATCCGTTGTTTCTTGTCCTGCCCTGGAGTCTGGAGTCTGGGAGGGCCTGTAAAATGTCGATAGGGCTGAAGCGGCAGCATAAAGCAATCGCGGTGTTTCTGGGGCAGCTGCACCTCATAGAATGGCCCCTGGGGAGTGGACGCCGCACCCGCCAAGGTCTCCTCCTCACCACTCAGCTTTTCTCAGTGGTCTTGTGCTTGTCAGCAATTTTCACTAAAACCGCTGATCTTTTTCCTTTGGGTGCTGGTGGATTTTGGTGACCAACTGGGGAGACTCCAAACCGACTCGCCTTTGCTTTTCCCGAGGCGCCTGTCCTGCTGAGCTTTCACAAAGGGCTAAGCACACTCAGCAGGAGGAGAGGCGCAGAGAACAGCTTCCTCCCTCCAGCTAAAAATGCGGGTTGCGTTGTCATCCCCCGTGCAAACGGGCATCGCTTAGAATCAACATCACGTGAAGAATCAGTACCGCTTTATGAAGCCTTAGTAAGGCCACACCTGGAATTCTGCATCCGGTTTTGGTCACCACATTACAAAAAAGATGTTGAGGCTTTGGAAAAAGTGCAAAGAAGAGCAAGTAAGAGGATCAAAGGAGACTGGAGACTAAAACATACGAAGAACGGCTGCAGGATTTGGGTTTGGCCAGTCTAGAGAAAAGAAGGACCGTGGGTGGGTGGGTGGGAGGGACACATAACAGCAGTCTTCCAGTAGTTGAGGGGCTGCCACAAAGAAGAGGAGGTCAAACTATTCTCCAAAGCACCTGAAGGCAGGATAAGAAGCAAAGGGTGGAAATTCACCAAGGAGAGAAGCAGGAATTAAGGAGAATTAAAGAGAAACCTGCTAACAGTGAGGACAATCAACCAGTGGAACAGCTTGCCACAAGAAGTTGTAGGTGCTCTATCACTGGAGGTTTTAAAAAAGAGACTGGACAGTCACCTGTCTGAAATGGTCTAGGCCAGGGGTAGGCAAAGTTGGCTCTTCTATGACTCATGGACTTCAACTCCCAGAATTCCTAAGCTAGCATGATTGGCTCAGAAATTCTGGGAGTTGAAGTCCACGAGTCATAGAAGAGCCAACTTTGCCTATCCCTGGTCTAGGGTTTCCTGCTTGAGGAGGGGGTTGGAGTAGAAGGTTCGATTCTGATTCCCCAAATGGTCTCACCCTCCCAAGAGAGGGCAAAGCTTATTTGGGTGGGTCCAGGAGGCGCCATCGCTGGCTATCAGGGCAGGGAGCATGTGGGATTTAAAAGCTGCTTAAGATGACTCCAAGCAAACCAAAACGTTTCAGACAGACGGTGTTGCTAAAACCTTCAGATCAGTGGAAATGGTAGCAGATTTGGCTTTGACTCCCCAGCAATATACAGCCAGAGCCTTGACCACCAGAATAGCAGTGCAGCATAGGTTATGGCTCAGCCAAGTGGGAGATGGATCACCACCCTACTTGTGGACAAGCCCTGATGTTAAAGAAGCTGTGGACCATATCCAGGAAAGAAGGTGCTTCCAGAAGTTGTGGGTGCTTCATCACTGGAGGATTTTAAGGTGAGGGATTGTTGGCCCATCCAGGAAGTCCAGACAGGAAACCAAAACCATGAATGCTAACCCTGATTTTGCTCTAAGATGTTCTGTAACCCCAACATAATTTGGAATATATTCCTCCCCTCCTTTTCTTTTACTTGCCAGAAAATTAGGGAAGGGTCCTATTGGGAAAGCGCCAGGTGGGCTAGAAGGAAGGGTTAAACAGGAACCTAGCTTGGAATCGTTGCGCGACCACAAGCAGCATAAACTTGACCTCCCCCAAGATCCATGAAGCCTTAGCAGAAAGGCACACACCTGGGAAGATTCTTGTAACATAGGTGGACATCAGTAAAGTTGTTGATTTGGGCCTTTCACGAGTGGATTTGGCTGCTTGCGCCTGACACTCTTCCTAGCCTTCCAAAGTGTAGGAGGGCTCCATCTTTATAATCTTTCACTCAGAATAGGCCAAGAATAATAATGTTGCTTAGTTTAGCTATTTACGAGGGGAGGGTTTACTTATCTCTGACTGGCCCCTTCTGAGGCGCTTCCCACACCCCCTTTCCTTCTGAGGCCAAGATGCCTTTTGCTGTGATGGCGTCTCTAGGCTGCGGCTCTTCTTCCTGTCTCCCAAGGTCGGTCCCAGAGTCCATGCAGGTGTTGAGGTCTCGAGCCAACTCCTTTCTCCTCCTGGGCTGCGTTTTTGGTGTATGCGGTAGTGTACTCCTGCCTTCAGCCAACCTGATCTTTTTTGCAACAGTGGCATGCATCGATTGGGCTCTCCTGGCTATTCTGGCCAAGAAGGCGTCCAAAGGAAGAGCTGTGGGGGTCTTGATGTGGACACTGACATAAGCAGAACATCCCTCCCTCCCTCCCTCCTTCCCTCCCAGGTGGTTAGAAGAAAGTTTGACCTCTCTGGACCAATTCCATCTCTCCCTTTTCTTGGATTCTCACCTTCGGCAGAAAACTCTGTCTTTCTGTCAGCGAGACAAATCGTGGTATCATGAAAAATCCTCCGCTAAGGAAGAGTGGCCAAGGAACAGGAGCTGTTGCCGTCCTAAATCTCCATCCCTCTCGACGCAATCCATGCCTGCGCTCTGAAATGTTTTCCATTTTTGAGCTTCTATTCTACTTTCTGATACTACCTCCAAAGCATTTAGCCAGCATAACAGAAGAACAGAGTTGGAAGAGACCATGGAGGTCTTCTAGTCCAACCCCCTGTTCAAGCAGGAAAGTCTACACCATTCCAGACAAATCTCTTCTTGAAAGCCTCCAGTGATGGAGCACCCACAGCTTCCGAAGGCAACTTCTGTTCCACTGGTTAATTGTCCTCACTGTCAGGAAATTCCCCCTTAGTTCCAGGTTGCTTCTCTCCTTGGTTAGTTTCCATCCGTTGCTTCCTCTCCTCCTGCCTTCTGGTGCTTTGGAGAATAGGCTGACCTTATGCTTAGCTTGCTTCCTGGATGAGCCCATTGTGAGGGGTTCATGCAACACACTGTGTACTAAAAGCTGAGAAATGGGATGGGTTTGCCCAATGTATAAATGACTAAGATAAATAAACAACTAAGGATGAGGTACATTAAGTTAAGTGCATCATGCAAATGTACTTCTTAAGCCTTTAGTAATTGAGTTACAAGCATTTTGACCAACAGAGCCATTAACTTTAAAAATACACAAATGCAGAGCATCCGTGGTGGGTCAAGTAACATTGCTCTGCTGGCGGAACCAGCCAAAGACCCGGCCCCAAAGACGGAGAATTGCAAGATTCTGCGCCGTTGGCCTCACACATGTCATGCCAAACCTTTACAGGGCTAGTGGAGGTTTGTTTTAGTCTGTTGTGTGAACTCACAAATCTTCCATTCAGTCCAAGCGTGGCTAAGCACAGAGCTTTAACTGAAGGGGTTCCAATAACCCAGATCCTGCTTTGAAACCTGCCTGCAAGCTTGGATGGTCCCACAGAGGCTGCCATAGCATTGGGGAGGGGCCTTCTCTTGGGTCTTCGGCTTTGGGATCAGCCCAAGCTGGCGGTTGTGTACCATGCAGTGAGAGACACGAATGGCTTAAGGTTGGGCCAGCTGAATACAGCTCTCTTCTGACCTGAAGGCTTCCAATGGATCATGAGTCCTACCAGCAACCCCCCCCCTTTGACCATGATGGCTAGAGATGATGGGTGTTGTAGTCCAACCCATCTAGAAAGCGGCGGCTTGGAGAAAGGAGCCAACATCCTCAGTCTCAACTTACAGCAAAGTTGGAAAGTCCTCAGTCCTTGGAGGAGAGAAAAGAGAGACGAATTTTCGGACACCCTCCCCCCCATGCGTTGTTTTAAAGTTACAGTGATGTTTATTGTCACAGGTTTTCTTCCAAGTAATTATGTGCTTCTTCTAATATCGGCAGTGGCCTTAGCATAACAGACTTTGCCTAGCGTGCATCTCTATGCAGAGATTTTTACAGTCCCTTAATTGTTTGTGTTCCTCATTCGCACAGGGGTGCCTGATTGCAACTGGGATGTGCTGGTTCCCCACAGATTTTGCACTGTGGGCTTCCTTCAACCTAGACAGTCAGAAGTTTCCTGACAGGGAGAACAATTAACCAGTGGAATGGCTTGCCTCCAGACAGAGGTTGTGGCTGCTCTAACACTGGAGCCTGTAGAGATTCTCCCTCATCCAGGTCATGGTTGTCCCAAAGGTGCTTTTTCAAGAGGCAACTGGACTTTCTGTTTTTTCTTTGAAGACGTTTCGCTTCTCCTCCAAGAAGCTTCTTCAGCTCTGACTGGACGGTGGGGAAGGGAAGGATTTATACTCCTTGCAGATAGCTGGTCATTTGCATCCTTTGAGAGGATCCTTGAGGCCACTTGGAGGTTTATCTGTGTCCTCAGGGTTTTCTGGAGGTTTTCACTGGAGATTTTCAAGAAGAGACTAGACGGCCATTTGACTGGAATGGTAGATGGTCTCCAGCTAGTCCGCACTGGTGATGTTACCTAGTTTGGGTAGTAAAACATCTGCAAGAAAACCATGAAGCTCAAAGAGCATCAAGGACCCCTCATTTCAACCCTGAGCTACACATATTCTTTATTGGTATTGTTCTCACTGTCAGGAAATTTCTCCTTCATTCTAGATGAATCCACTCCTTGGTTAGTTTCCACCTGTTGCTTCTTGTCCTGCCCTCAGGTGCTTTGGAGAATAGCTTGACCCCCCCCCCTCTTCTTTGGGGCAGCCCCTCAAATACTGGAAGACTGCTCTCATGTCACCCTTAGTCCTTCTTTTCATTAGACTAGACACACCTAATTCCTGCAACTGTTCTTTGCACGTTTTAGTCTCCAGCCCCCTGACCATCTTTGTTGCTCTTCTCTGCATCTCGACTGCATTCTATCGCACTGTCCCAATGGTGCTTTTTTCAAGGGGCAACTGGACTTTCTTAAGTCCAGTTGCCTCTTGAAAAAAGCACCTTTGGGACAACCATGACCTGGATGATGGAGAATCTCCATAGATATTCTGTTACCCTCTTGTGGGTTGCGTAGAAAGTGGGTGCTTCGTCCCTGGAGGTTTTTAAGAAGAGACTGGACAGTCACTTATCTGAAATGATATAGGATCTTCTGCTTGAGGAGGGGGCTGGACTAGAAGACCTTCAAGGTCCCTTCCAGCTCTATTCTCTTCTAAAGCGTGCTGAGTTGACAGCTGCAGAACTCCCTGGTCTGGCCTCTGAGATTGGAAAGTCCCCCTCATCTTCAGCATTCTCCCCAATCCGATGTCCTTGAGGTGCATCAACCGCTGTCTACTCCCAGAATTCCCTCTCTGCTTGGCTGTTCGGATGGGGAATTGTGGGGGGGGGCTCAGCATGTTCCCTTGCAAGAGCCGTTGGGTGTGGCTCTCTTTCGGAAGACCCTCCTGCTGTGTCAAAGGCTTGGAGAAGTCAAGAAGCAAATTCCTGGGGAAGAACTGCTCTTTGCTCTCCTTATTCCCCAGTGCCGTCCCTTCCTCTTCTGCCCTGTGGTTAGAGAACTTCAACATGCACACTCCTTGCCTGTAACGGCCCCCCCTTTTAATTGGATTTTTGCTGCTAGTCCCTTGTGAGGCACTCTGGTTCTAGGAAGGCTTCACGGAAGGTTTGCTGCAGAGAGAAAACTAGAGTCAGGGGAGGAAAACGCCACGTGAAAATGGCGCTCCATCACTCCACGCAATGTGCTGCTGCTCGGGTCTGGTGGGTTTTCTTCCACATACAGCTCTCCTTTTTTGACTTCTTTTAATGAGAATGGTAAATCAAGGCCCTCTCAGGCTGCAGACAGCAGTTGCTTGCTTGTTAGAGAAGATTCCGTTTCACCCTGAATGGGGAAAGCGGGTTTAGTTCTCTTAATTGAGTTCAAGCAATATTTGGGGAAGTATATTGCCCTGGCTTCCTTCTGGTTGAAGGACAGTAAATAAAAATGTAGGAACAAATCATAAAATAGAAGCAGATTGCACCTTTTATTTCTAAATAAAAGCAGGCTGAGCAATTTGTATCTGTGGTCAGTGCTGCAGAATAATGGCTCTGAAGAGGGGATGGAGAGGAACAAGCCACGTTCTGCCCCCCAAAGGCAGGAAGTAGGTTGTGCAAAGGCCACCGTCTCCATCTTCCCCCTCTTGCTGTTGGCACTGGGAGGGGCCTCAAAGAGGGTCCTCGTGACGCATCCACCGTGACTGACTCTGTGTCCAGAGACCGAGGATGCAGGTGGACACAAATGCAGGTTGCAGCTTTTCATGCTCCAGAATAACAGAGTTGGAAGGGACCTTGGAGGTCTTCTAGTCCAACCCCCTGCTAAAACCATAGGCCATTTCAGTCCAATGGCCGTCCAATCTCTTCTTGAAAACCTTCAGGGTTGGAGCACCCACAACTTCTGAAGCCAATCCATCGATTCATTGTTTTCACTGTCAGGAAATTCCTCCTTAGTTCCAGGTTGCTTCTCTCCTTGATTAGTTTCCATCTGTTGCTTCTTGTCCTGCCTTCAGGGGCTTTGGAGAATAGGTGGACCCCAATGGTCACTCTAATGTTAGAAAACGGCGTGTGGCAATTGGAAACTTCTCTAGTCATGTGCGCGGGCGCGCAGTCGCGCAGCCTCTGATATTAGAAAACAGCGTGTGGCAGTTGGAAACTGCTGCGCGTCATTCTTGTTACGTGCGCGGCCACGCAACTTAGAGGGAACATTGGAGGACCCCCTCTTCTTTGTGGCAGCCCCTCAGATATTAGAAAATGCTATCATGTCCCCCCCAATCCTTCTTTTCATTAAATAGCCAGACCCAGGTCCAGCAACCATTCTTCATATATTTCAGCCTCTATCTTTGTTACTCTTCTCTGCACTTTTTCTAGAGTCTCAACATCTTTTTTATATTGTGGCGACACACCGCTGAATGCAATATTCTAAGTGTGGTCTTACCAAGGCATTATAAAGCGATATTAACACTTCATGTGATCTTGATTCTATCCCTTTCCTTTTCTAACAAAACAAATCCTTGGCAGGCACAATCTTGAAGTCGTTTTTGACCGATTGTTCATGATGATTGGTCCCTAACCGGTTCTTTCAAATTTCCCAATTGTGCACTCATCACCGCTGTAACTGGACACAGTCTTACTGTTTACCTGCCCAGTTGTCCAAATCTGTTTCTGCTCCAGAAGGACTGGGGTTGGGGACCCACCATGCTTGGTACCTTGTTTGGTTCCAATGGGCAGCTCAGGGTTGGCCTGTTGGGTTCTTGAGTTCTCCAAAGATGGGCCTGCAGCCTGTTCCAGCCTCAGGGCCCTTCACAGCTCCTTCTGCTGTTCCTTCAGGATCAGAGCTTGTCCACTCTGAAACAAGATCTGGGGGATGCAATGCTCACTGTCAGGAATGGGAGCAGAGTTATGCTCTAATTCAGCAGGGATGGTCTTATTCTCCAAAGCACCTGAGGGCAGGACAAGAAGCAATGGATGGAAACTTCCGTATTTTTCGGAGTATAAGATGCACTTTTTTACCCCCCAAAAGAGGGTGAAAACTTGGGTGCGTCTTATACACCGAATGTAGCCCCACCCACCGAGCCACCCCCACCCTTTGGCCTCTGTCTTCCAGCAATTTACCTGCTTGCAGCAAACAGGGAAGAGCCTGTAAAGCCAAGCAAGTCATTAGCAGCTTCCTGACCTACAGCTGATTTGCCACGTGCTAAAATGAAACTGAAACTAGCTGCAAAGAGGCAAATAGCTGGGAGAGACATGCAGATTTTTATTTTCTGCTGAACTGGATGCAAGGGGGTAAGTGAATAACTATAAATTTCTGTAGAATGTTCAAATTATTAGACTTATTTTCTAAAGACTGCTTTATTATTGTTCTACCAGGGATCTCCAACCTTGGCAATTTTAAGTCCACAAGTCTTAAAATTGCCAAGGTTGGAGACCTCTAGACAACTTAACAAAATAAAGAAGCTTTTTAAAATAAATGCTTGCTCTGAAGAGGTCCAGTGCTATTGTATCTTCTTTTAAATAATAGAGAATAATGTATACTTCCAGAAATTTTAATTAAGTTTAACAGCTCTGTACAAGTATAGTCTGAAATGTAACAGTGTCCTGTTTAGTATTAGAGTTAAATCCTGACTTACCTTGGAGTAGATCTATTTAAATAATTGGGAGGAGTTAGTGTGACTACATTTAAGAAAACTTTCTGGCATAATGTACATTTCTCCAATTCTTTGCTATTTCTATGGGTCAGGCACACATGCACAGAAATACACAGGAAACAGTGTATATCATCTGTGCTGTTTGCTGTTTGCTGTTTGGCAAATTGCTTGGAGGCAGAGGCCTTTTTCCCTTGTTTTCCTCCCCCAAAACTAAGGTGCGTCTTATACTTTGGTGCGTCTTATACTCCGAAAAATACGGTATTTATTTATTTATTTTTGTCAAGTACGTGTTGGTAGTATACATAGATGTAACATTGTTTATATACATAAGATGGGTAGTGATAAGAGGGAACATTAGGACAGGGACGGTTGGCATGCTGGTGCACTTATGCACGCCCCTTACTGACCTCTTAGGAATCGGGTGAGGTCAACAGTGGACAGTCTAAGGGTAAAGTTTTGGGGGTTTGGTGACGAAACCACAATGTCAGGTAGTGAGTTCCAGACATTTACCACTCTGTTGGTAAAACTCCTTGGTAGTTCTTTGAGTAGGATATTGTTTTCTGCTTGATAGTTTGTCTGGTGTCAATCCCTGCTTACCTGACTATCGGTTGCTGGGGAGGGTGTATTGTCTTTTTGTTTCTTTCTTAGATTTTTATTGTCTTTTTGAATGCTGTGTAAGTGTCGGTTAATTCTGTGTGTCTATTGATGGCTGATGAGGTACATAGAGACACAGTACAGATGGCTACGAGACACCTAGAGATAAGCCACATCTACACACTATTCACAAGAGACAAACTGGGGATGGAGTGGAATATCTTTTGCAGTAAGGGTTTGGCTAATTCTTTACCTTGGTTAGATACCAGCTAGGATGGGCTCAGCCTGCCTTGCATTCCGCCTCCTTCTCATTGCTAGCAAAGGGCAGAAATGATGTGTGTGTGCCAGGCACAAAGATTTAGGACTGTAGGTTAAATTACAACTAAGAATTATTGCTAAAAATTATTGCTCAAGCCTAAAAACAGGAGTCTAATCAACTAAGGTTCAGGACTAAATTAGGGTCCATTTGTGGGAATGTAATGATTCTAAACTGATAACGCCTTTAACTCCACCTCCCAGCTGGGCCTGTTCTTCTCTTACAGGCTGCTAGTGAAGTTGTGCTTGCTTCAGCAGTTCTGCTCTACTTTCAGATAAATTTGAGAAGAACCTGCTCCCATCCCCCCACCAAACCCCTAGAAGGAGAAGCCCACCGGCCTAAAAAGAGGGATCTCCTCTAGAGCCACTGGGAGAGACATGCTGGTCTTTTGGGCTAGGATGGGGAAGGGGGAGACTACTCCCTCCATTTATTTTAAACATAATTGATGGATCCCCCCCCACTTATAATGGGAAGTGTTGGCTTTTGAGATGCGAAAGCTCAATTTTTAGGGTGACTTAACTTCCATCAGCCGGTCATGGTTGCAAAAAGTGAGGTGATGCAAATGGAACCAGGGTAGCCTCTGTGTTTGGGCAGCCTAGTAATGTCTGCCTTCATATCTATCTATCTATCTGTCTGTCTGTCTGTCTGTCTGTCTGTCTGTCTGTCTGTCTGTCTGTCTGTCTGTCTGTCTGTCTATCTATCTTCTTCTTCTCCCCCCCCCCTCTCTCTCAGGATGGAATTTGTTGGGGAAGGGTGCCTGTTTTCTTTCTTTTTAACATCATAACGCAGTCTCCTATTTTTAGTTTGCAATTCGTAACTTGATTTTGGCACAGGGTTTTCGCTCCTGGGTTTCGAGGTTGTTCTGCAGCCCTTGAAATTAGGAAAGGTGAGCACCATCCCTGGACGATGTCCTGTGCAGGTGGTCCTTAGGACTTACAACCACAATTGAGCCCAAAATTTCTGTTGTTAAGTGAGACATTCGTTAAGTGAGTTTTGCCCCATTTGCCCCATTTGCCACAGTTGTTGAGTGAATCAGTGCAGTTGGTAAGTCAGTCACGTGGTTATTAAGCAAATCTCTGCTATTGTTAAGTTAGTAACATGGTTGTAAAATGAATTTGATTTTATCTTATCATCCCATCTTATCTTATCTTATCTTATCTTATCTTATCTTATCTTATCTTATCTTATCTTATCTTATCTTATCTTATCTTATCTTATCTTATCTTATCTTATCTTATCTTATCTTATCTTATCTCATCTCATCTCATCTCTTATCTTATCATCTCTATCTTACCATTTTTATTTAGCCTCCCTAGTGCAGTTGTGAGGTGCTGGGCAGCCTCATTGGGACACTGGTGAAATTCCAGCAAATGTGGCAATGGTTGCAGTCTGCTAAGAAGTGACCCGTTTTCTGGATTTTCTGCAATATGTTTTTTTTTTGCAGTGTTTGGCCTTTTATTACAATTTAGGTAACATCATCAGGAGGGGGAGGGGGAGAAGGATTATTGTGGGATCCTTGGTGCTCTCTTGGCTATTGGCTTACAGGCATTTCATGACCCAACTAGGCAGCATTATCAGTTCTAGAAGGGGCTTGCCGGGGGAGGAGGAGGAGGAGGATTACTTTGGGATCCTTGGTAGTTTGTTTGTTTGTTTGTTTGTTTGTTTGTTTATTTATTTATTTATTTATTTATTTATTTATTTATTTATTTATTTATTTATTTATTTATTTATTTATTTATTTATTTATTTATTTGTGAGATTTATATACCGCCTCATAGTGCAAGCACTCTCTAAGCGGTTTACACCAGTAAGCAATGTATATTTATATTGCCCCCAACAATCTGGGTCCTCATTTTACCCACCTCGGAAGGATGGAAGGCTGAGTCAATCCTGAGCCGGTGAGATTTGAACAGCTGAACTCAAATGATCAGTCAGCTAAAGTAGCCTGCAGTACTGCACTCTAACCACTGTGCCACCTCGGCTCTTATTTAGTTTTCTTGCAGACGCTTCATTGACCCATCATCAATGCTAGAAGGGAGGTTGTGGAGATGATGAGGTGGTGGTGGTGGTCTCTGAGGTTGGTGGTTTTCTTCCAGACGTTTTACTACCCAATCTAGGTAACATCATCAGTGCCCCTAAGATCATCACAGAGAGCACCAAAGACCCCTCGCTTCAACTCCAAGCTACGAATATGAAGTGGTGTAGGGTTTCCTGCCTGAGCGGGGGGTTGGACTAGAAGACCTCCATGGTCCCTTCCAACTCTGTTATTCTATATTCTCCTTTATTGAGACCTGCAAGACGTTGTTCGACCTGAGGTTTGTGGTGTGAACTTGGCAAAGGAAATTTGCAAGAGAGACTCACCTTGCCTGATGTGGCCAACTCCGGCCGGCCGGCATCAGCTCCCCTTTCACGTCTGCAAGGAATGTCTTCTTTATTTACAAAATGTATATGCTGCCCACCTCACTCGAGCGACTCTGGGCAGGTCGCAGAAGTTCTGCCCAACCAGGGACCCAAATGAAAAAGTGCTGACGTGAAACAAGACGTCTGCAACCTTTTCAGGGAGAGAAATGCAAACTCTGGGCTTCTGCGACCTATTGCTGTTGCAATAAGCACAATTGCTTTGTGTTTTCTCTCACTAAGCCTTGCAAAGGATGCAAAGAAGGCTGCCTGGTTATTTTTATTTTTCCCTTTAAATCCATCACTCTGGCTGCTACCCACCCAGCCCTCTTTTCATTCTGCCCTTAAAGACGAAGGGAGGATCTGATGTTTTTGTAAGAGGTTAGGCTGACTTTGGCACTTGGGTGCCTTTCCTTAATGGCTCTTGAAATTCTGGGCAAGGCTGGACGTCAGCTCCGTTGGAGCCAGGAAGGGGCCGAGGGAAAGCCAGCAGCTCAGAACAGCCTCCAGAGTGTCTCTCCATTTATAAGAGCTGGTCAGTTCCACTTTCCCAAACTCACTGACCTCCAGGGTCTCCCCTGGCTCTGCAGTTCTCAGGTAGCAGAGCCGGATGCTAAGGGAAAAGGATAGCAGTAGAATGGCTGATCTGTCAGAGCAGGGGTCTCCAAACTTGGCCACTTTAAGACTTGTTCCAAAGGTGCTTTTTCAGGAGGCAACTGGACTTCCTGGTTTTTCTTTGAAGAAGCTTCTTCAGCTCTGACTGGATGGAGGGGAATGAAAGGATTTATATTCCTTGCAGACAGCTGGTCGTTGGCATCCTTTGAGACCAGTGGTTCTCAACCTTCCTAATGTCGCGACCCTTTAATACAGTTCCTCATATTGTGGTGACCCCCAACCATAAAATAATAAAATTATTAGGAAACTCAGGGGTGGGTTCTAACTTACCTCGCTGCCGGTTCGCTTCCTCCTGCACTGCGTGGCTGCACCTCGTGGCCGCACATGCACTTTGTGCGCGCACGCATGCACAATGATGATTTTTTTAAAAAAAAATTGCAAAAAAAAGCCGAAAACAAGATGGCGATGCAAGCGTAGTGCCGGAAATTCAGTTTCTGCACATGCTCAGAAGTTCCCATGGTGTATGTATGTATATATATATATATATATATATATATATATATATATATATATATATATATATATATATATATATATATATATATATATTTTGCAGTAGTCTATTTGCATGTGGGTGGACCCGCCTGGAGACGGATAGAGGAGCGGTGTCTCGGTTCCTAAGACCATCGGAAATACGTGTTTTCCGATGGTCTTAAGCGACCCCTGTGAAAGGGTCATTGGACCCCCAAAGGGGTCACGACCCACAGGTTGAGAACTGCTGTTTTAGAGGGTCCTTGAAGCACTTGGCATCTACCTGTATCCTCAGGGTCACCTGAGTTGTGAAAATGGTTCCTGTAGTCTGCAATTTTTTCCTCTGGAAATCCATTCCTCCTCCCACACCTTTCAAAGGGTCTTCATCCCAAATTGCATAGCTAAAAGTCTGTAGAGATTCTCAGTCATCCAGGTCAGAGTTGTCTGGCAACCATGACCTGGATGACTGAGAATCTCTACAGACTTTTGTGGACTTCAACTCCCAGAATTCCTCAACCAGCCATGATCTTTGTTTAGGTACAGAAGCTTGCCCTGCCAGTGATGCTAGGGGGTGTGTTTTTCTCTTTCGTAGTTCTTTGAGTAGGATGTTGTTTCCCACGATACTTTGTCTGGTGTCAGTCCCTGTTTATCTGGATATTCAACCTCCTTGTCATTGCATGCTGGATGGGGAATTCT
The DNA here is from genome assembly GCA_023053685.1 of Diadophis punctatus similis. Classification (NCBI taxonomy): domain Eukaryota; kingdom Metazoa; phylum Chordata; class Lepidosauria; order Squamata; family Dipsadidae; genus Diadophis; species Diadophis punctatus. The sequence goes on along the minus strand of JALIGW010000005.1, from coordinate 82,798,372 downwards.
GGGGGTTGAAGTCCACAAGTCTTAAAATGGCCAAGGCTGGACACCCGGCAACAGAGGATAGCATCTTAAATTCCCCGTGAAGAGGAACAAAAGTCAGTCAATTAAAAATGTCATCAAGAAAAACCATGTTTCCTTCCCACCCACCCCTGAAATCCTCCAGATGCTTTGATCTGCAGCTCCCATCAACTTGTCTTTTGTTACATCTGGAAAGATGCACGAACTGTTGGGGGCTTTCCAGTGGCAAGGAATACCAAGAACGAGCAGCTGAGATGGTAGAGGAAGAGGCAAGAAAGTAGAACATAGGTTCATAGGGCTGGAAGGGACCTTGGAGGTCTTCTAGTCCAACCCCCTTGTGTCCAAGGCAGGAGACCTTATGCCATCCTGGTCAAATGGTTGTCCAGTCTACTTTTGAAAGCCTCCAGTGATGGAGCACCCACAGCTTCTGGAGGGAAGCTGTTCCACTGGTTAATTGTCTTCACTATCAGGAAATTCCTCCTTAGTTACCCAGGTTTCTTCTCTCCTTAATCGGTTTCCATCCGTTGCTTCTTGTCCTGCCTTCTGGTGCTTTGGAGAAGAGGTTGACACCCCCTCTTCTTTGGGGCAGCCCCTCAGATATTGGAATATTGCTATCGTGTCATTCCTGGATCTTCTTTTAATCAAACTACACATACCCAATTCCTGCAACCATTCTTTGTATGTTTTAACCTCCCCCCCTCCCTCCCCCGCTTTGGACGGTGGGGTTACTGGCCCAAGAATAGCTTTCCCCCCAAATTGGAGTTAGATGCACCTTGGCACCCACCAGGTTGCCACTTCTCCTGAGTGCCAGTCCAGGAAGGCAGTGGAGCTGCAGAAAGAATTGGGGGTCTGGGGTCTTGGAGGAGAAAGGGGGTGCCGTGGTCCTGATGGGGCAGAAGGTAGCAAGACCAAAGGGGCATCTTCCCTCCTGGACCTTTGAGAGGCTGCCCCAAAGAGGAGGGGGTTGACCTATTCTCCAAAGTACCTGATGGCAGGACAAGAGACTTGAAATACTGGGATTAGACAATTTACAACTACGTCGCCTCCGATCTGATCTAAATGTAGTTCATAAAATCATATACCAAAATGTCCTTCCTGTTAATGACTACTTCAGCTTCAACCGCAACAATACATGAGCACGTAATAGATACAAACTTAAGGTAAACCGCTCCAAACTTGAATGCAAAAAACTTTGACTTCAGCAACAGAGTGGTCAATGCGTGGAATGCACTACCTGACTCTGTGGTTTCTTCCCCAAACCCCCAAAACTTTAACCTTAGACTGTCTACAGTCGACCTCTCCTCGTTTCTAAGAGGTCTGTAAGGGGCGTGCATAAGCGCACCATTGTGCCTACCGTCCCTGTCCTTCTGTCCTATTGTCCTCTATTATCGGTACTTTTTACTTATGTTTATACAAATTACTACTATACATGTTTGACAAACAAATAAATAAATAAATAAAATAAAGAAAGAAACAATGGATGGAAACTAATCAAGGAAAGAAGCAATCTGGAATTAAGGAGAAACTTCATAATAGTGAGGACAATTAACCAGTGGAACAGAAGTTGTTTTCAGAAGTTGAGGGAGGGAGGCTTTTAAGAAGAGACTCGACAGCCAGCTGTCTGAAATGGTATAGGGCAGTGATGGCGAACCTTTTCTGGTACGCGTGCCCACGCCCATTGCCCCCCCCACGCATGCGCACAATGGGCAAACCGGAAGTGCGGAAAACGCACTTCCGGTTTGCCCGTTTTGCTGTTTTTTGCATTCCGGGGCTTCAGGAAGCTTCCCTGAACCCTCCGGAGTGCAAAAAACAGCTCACCGGCAAACCGGAAGTGCGTTTTTTCCGCACTTCCGATTTGCCGGTGGGCAACGCTTGCGTGCCCTCTGCTATGTGCCATAGGTTCGCCATCACGGGTATAGGGTCTCCTGCTTGAGCAGGGGGATGGACTAGAAGATCTCTAAGGTCCCTTCCAGCTTTATTCTGATCGATTGAGTCTGCTGGACCAGCCAGCCAGAAACTCAGACAGACAGATGGGGCATCTGGTTAAAGTGGGGCTGATTTCTTCCTGATGTGAACATCGCTGAAGGGCTCAGCCGGGGGCTTTCCCCACTTCCCAAGAGGCCGATGGCGGCTGCCTTCCCTGGAGTGCAGAGGGAGCCAGGCTGCCCATCTCAGCATCTGCTGCAGCTTCTCCTCCTGAGGCTGCTGGCCTTTCCGCTTCACACCGAGAGAGGCAGGCAGGCAGGCAGGAAGCAGCCACCGAAGGCATCTGTGTGACTCACTCAGCCGCTGCAGCTTTGCCCCATCAGGTAGGGCTAAGGCTCCCAGCTGTTTTTTCTGCAAGCAATGTCTCCCCCCTTTCCTCTTCTCTACCCCCTTCCACTTTTGCTGGGTCTGGGACCACCAGGCTCAAAAAGCATCTCTTTCATACGTTCCTCACCTGCCTCTCCTGTCTAGAGGGGACTCAGTTTCTGGCCTGGCATAGCAGGAGGCCTGATCTTTGACCGGGGAGCAGCAGAGGACAGATTTTGGGTAGTAGCAGCAGCAGCAGGTGAGGAGTATTAGGCCCAGGCTCAAAGAAGACACAGCGAAATCCAACCGGTTCTCTATTTACTTACACCAGTGGACAGAATCTTGCCAGATTAAAGCTATAACTTTCTAACTCAGCCGTGTCCAACCTTGGCAACTTTAAGACCTGTGGATTTCCCAGAATTCTCCAGCCAGATGGGCACCTGATAGACAGGGACCTGCCACATAACACGCCAGACTTAACCATTGTCGATAAGAAAGACAAAGAAGCCTGGACAGTGGACATGTATCCGGAGACAGCAGAATAAAAGAGAAGGAATTGAGGAAGATAACAAAATACAAAGACCTGCAAATAGAAGTAGAATGACTGTGGCAAAAGAAAGCAAGGTAGTCACAGGCGCCTTAGGTGCAATCCCAAAACATCTGGAGCACCACTTGAACACCAGCGGCATTGACAAACTCCCCATCGGTCAATTCCAAAAGGCAGCTTTACTTGAAACAGCTTAAATCCCGTGATAATTCCTCTAACACCATCAAACATCCACAAATCCTCCTCCTCCTCCTCCTCCTCCTCCTCCTCCTCCTCCTCCTCCTCCTCCTCCTCCTCCTCCTCCTCCTCCTCCTCCTCCTCCTCCTCCTCCTCCTCCTCTTTTAACGACCCCATAATCCCTTGCAGGGTGGAGTCTGGGCAACTGAATGGAGCTGAGTGTTTACAGGCCGGATGCCCTTCCTGTCGCCAATGCAGAGGTATTTTTCAGCAGATATATTCTCATTGTGCCCAGAGAAAGAAATATCTGCCACTACCTAGGATCAAACTCACAGCCTCCTGATTGTGAGGCGAGAGCTCCACTTCTAGGCCACCGCACCACTCATTAAACATCCACAAATGTCTCTCCCAATTCCTTGGGAAGGACTCGATAAGTATATGAGAAGGCCAAATCCAGACTAAACATCTGGCTGGCTATGTGACCAATGACCATAATAATAATAATAGCCAGCTGAACACCATCAGCATTGACAAAAGCCCCATCAGTCAATTGCAAAAAGGCAGCATTGCTCACAACAACTTGCATCCTGCGACAAGACCTTTAACACCATCAAACCACAACATCTGCCTCTTCCAGGTCCTTGGAAAAGACTCGATTTGGATAAAAATGCCAAATGCAGTCTGAACATCTGGCTGACTGTGTGATGAGCCATAATAATAATAGTTGGATGCTCCCTTTGGCTGAGGTTCAGAGCAAAGTGCAGCCTTTGACCGTGCCAAGGGTCCCCACCCACAGCTGTTTGAAGGGGGGAGGGTCTGTACAGGAGAGAGGAGAGACTCAGTTTAGCCATGCTTACACCAGGCCACTTAACACCCCCCCCCGTGCCCCCACCCCCCAATGGCTGCATTCCTACAATTGGGCAAACTCGGTTATCACGGAATTGCAATGTTGGAAAGGTCATTTGAGTTCCTAGTGTGAAGCAGCTGGCAGCTCTTGGTTGATCTTGGCTGATTTCCAGAAGCTAAGTGGGGTCTGGCTGCCATGCTGTCCCACTGCCAAGAACGCAGCCACGTGGTCTCCAGGAGACCAGCTTGGTTTGAGGAAGAACATAGAATAAAGAGTTGGGAGGGACCTTAGAGGTCTTCTAGTCCAACCCCTTGCTCGAGCAGGAGACCCCATACCATTTCAGACAAATGGCTGTCCTATCCTTTCTTAAAAACTTAAACTTAAAAACTTAAAAACAGTGATGGAGCACCTACCACTTCTGGAGGCAAGCTGTTCCACTGGTCAATTGTTCTCATTGTTAGGAAGTTTCTCCTTAGTTCCAGGTTATCTCCTTGATGAGTTTCCATGACTTGAGATATTTGGGGTCTGAGTTCTAATCCAGACAACATCCTTAACACAAGTGCTTTCTGAGTCCTGACAGTGCACTGAGCTAGGAGGTTGCAAAGGGAAGCTGGGCTTGTTCCGTCCCCTGACCCTCCCCAAAACAAGCCAAGATCAGTCCTGGCCTCCCTTAGCAGCTTGTTCAAATGGAGCCCCAGAGCTGACCTGGTTAAGGAGGGACTTGCACAATGACGATCCGTCCCGTGATTGAGCATTGGAGTTCAGCCTCTCTCGCGCCAGCTCCAGGCTGCCCTATTTAGGCTAATCAAGCCATGTTCTTTCCTGGGGTAATTTATCTGAACAGATTGTATTTGGCCAGTCAGCATGTTGCCAACTGACAGCCTCGGAAGTTAAGAATCAGCAAAAAAACACACAAAAAATTGCATGGCCCAGGGGAGCTAATGAGGAAGGCAGAGGAGGCCCATTAAGCCAGAGGAAAAAAGGCCTTGCTTTATTTGCCTAAAACTCTTCATTCTCCCCCTCCCCTGGAGGAGATCCATAAAACTCGAGAAGGGGCCCCTGAGACCATCCAGTCCAGAATTCGGATGCTCAGCAATTGACTCGTATTTATGACGGTCGCATTGTCCCGGGGTCACGTGATCCCCTTTTGCTACCTTCTGACGAGCAAAATCAACGGGGAAGCCAGATTCACTTAACAACCATGTTGCTAACTGCAATGATTCACTTAGCAACTGTGGCAAGGAAGGTCGTAAAATGAGGCAAAACGCATGTAACAAATGTCTCGCTTAGCAGCAGAAATTTTGGCTCGCTTGTGGTTGTAATTCAAGGACTAGCTGTATTGCCATTCTCTTGAGTCTGGCCTTCCTGTCCTTGATTGATTGATTGATGGTCTAGGGTCTCCTGCTTGAGCAGGGGCTGGACTAGAGGACCTCCGAGGTCCCTTGCAGCTGGATTCTGATTCCATCACTCCGTGTCCTGCCCTGTCCACCATTTGGTCGGTTCCTGAAGTGAGCAGCTATGTTGACTGATTTCCCCATCGGCATCCTTCGCTCCGTCTTTCTCACTTCTCAAGATCGTTGGTTGCAGGAGGGACTGTCGGTTGGGCGCTTCTCTGTGCTGGCTCGGCGTCCCTTTAATTGTCCTACCATCCAGCTCAACACAAGAGACTTTGCGCCTCCTGATCGGCAGGTGACGAGATCCTGAAACCGGAGAAGGAATGTGAAGGAGAAAGGGAAGAAGATCAGGCAGGAGCTGAGAAATTCTGGTTTCCAGAAATAACCAGCTGAAGGACAGGCAAACAGAGGCCACGGGAAGGTCTCTGCTCTGGAGGTTTTCAAAGGGGTAATTGCAGGTGATTGCAAGAATGGCAATAATAGAATAACAAAGTTGGAAGGGCCCTTAGAGGTCTTCTAGTCCAACCCCCTGCTCAAGCAGGAAACCCTTATACCATTTCAGACAAATGGTTATCCAATCTCTTCTTAAAAACTTCCAGTGTTGGAGAATTCACAACTTCTGGTGGCAAGTTGTTCCACTGGTTGATTGTTCTAACTGTTAGGAAATTCCTCCTTAGTTCTAGGTTGCTTCTCTCCTTGATGAGTTGCGCATGACTCCTTCATCGTGACCCACCCCAGCTTCCCAAGTACGGCCAGTCTTCTCGTGGAGTGGGAGCAGAAGGGAAGAAAGGGGGACCCGTCCTTGCCCCCCCCTGTATCAGCCCAACTCATTTGGGAATCTGAGATGGGCCGTACAGATGGCCACCCTCTCTGGCACCCACCCCCATGAATTAATTAGCAGAATCCAGCAGGGAATTCTTTCTTCAGATGTAATTATTTCTTCATCTCCAGATTTGTTTTTGGCTGCCCGGATGTTTCCCAAAGATGCTTGACTGTTGGAGCAGTTCCTATGTCAACCTCCAAGAAGCTTAGAACTGTAGGATCAAAGGAAGGGGAGGGGGGGGGGTTGCGGTGCCAAATTCAGCTTCCCTCCTGGGAATTTCTGACATTTGCTATTGTGGAGGTTGTGTGTGTCTGTGTCCATGCAGATTGGGGAGGCTGAGCCTCTGGAAAAAGCCTCGCATGGCTAAATTGGAGGAAGGGGATTCAGGAGGACAATGCCTACAGCTCGGTGGGGCTGGGGAAAGGGCACTGCAGACTGAAGTGGCACAGGGGCTTTGCTGGTCTGGGGGACAAGAGCCCCCTCCCCCCAGCTGCAGTCGGATATCCCTGCTTGGAGCCGCTCGGAACTGCTGTTCCTAGACCAATCCGAGACTTGATGCATCTCCTGCTTGGTTGCTTCCGTGTGACACTTTCTTCCTGGAAAAGAGCGGGGTGTGTGTGTTTGAGCAGCCCCCTTCATTCCAGAGGAGGACTTTGTGGCCCACCTACCCAGTCTGCCGGAAGGGGGCTGTAGGAGACGAGCAGGCAGAGTTGGGGGGGGGGCAGAGTTAAATGCGTCATCAGCTTAGAATTGTTGCATTCCCACAAGTGCTCCAAACGCTCCCAAAACAGAGTTGGAAGGGATCTTGAAGGTCCTGTAGTCCAATCCCCTGCTCAAGCGGGAGACCCTGGACCATTCCAGAATAAATCTTGAATAACTCTTCCGTGCTACAACATAACCAGTGGCCCCGATCCTTTACGCCTGACATTAATCTGGTCAACTAAAGCTCAACCCTGAATTGGTGCCAGATAGGATCAATGGGGAATTCAGGAGGGGCTGGACTTTGAGCTCTTATGGGAACGCAACGACTCTAAGCCGGTGAGACATTTAACTCTACCCACCAGCTCTGCCTGTTTTGCTCCTACAGGGACTCCCTGGTGTAGTTTCCACCCAGGCTAGAGTTGGACTGAGATGCCCCACTTTTCCATGAGCTGCACTCCAACCAAGGACTTGTTCAACGGGTGCTGGTGGATCGAGCCCTTGCAATAATTGGGTCGCTCATGATGGAAAGCAAGGATGCAACTTGCTCATCAAAGGCTGTGAAGCTGATCTGTTTTTTTGGGGGGGATGAATAGAAGGGAATCTCTGTAGCTCAGGGTTGAACTGGGGGGTCCCTGGTGCTCCTCTCCGAGCTTGGTGGTTTTCTTGCAGACGTTTCATGGCCCAACTATGTAACATCATCAGTGCTAGAAGGGGGAGGGGTTTGTGGAGAGGAGGAGGAGGAAGAAGAAGAGGAGGAGGAGGACTGTGGGGTCCTTGGTGCTTTCTGAGCTTGGTGGTTTTCTTGAACACATTTCATGACCCAACTAGGGAACATCATCAGTGCTAGAAGGGAATGGGTGTGTGGAGTGAAGTATAAGGAAAGGAGGAGGAGGAAAAGGAGGAGGTGGACGATGACAATGACAACTATGTGGTCCTTGATACTTTCTGAATTTGGTGGTTTTCTTGCAGACATTTCATGATCCAACTATGTAACGTCATCAGTGCAAGAAGGGAGTGGAGTAGAGGAGGAGGAGGAGGTGGGGTTGTGGGGCCCTTGGTGCTCTCTTGAGCCTGGCTGCTTGCTTGCAGTTGTTTCATGACCCAGCTAGGTCACATCATCAGTGGTAGAAGTGGGGTGATCAGATGCAGATGCCTGAAGAACAATGCTGGACAGCAGAACTGAAGAAGCTTCTTGGATAAGAAGTGAAACATTTTCAAGGAAAAAAAACAAACAAGAAAGTCCAGTTGCCTTTTGGAAAAGCTCCTTTGGGATGGTCTTGTGGACTCTTCCCTTTGTGTGACCGGCTGGCTGGTTGGCTTTGAAGACCATGCCTGGGCTAAATCTGATGCCTTTGGGGTTGGTTGATTAAGTTAACCAAATTCCTGTTTTGGGGGTTCCCAAAGTCCTTTAATTCTCCCCGTGGATGAGATTAGCATGTGGGGGAAACCAGTTCGCTCCGCTTGCTTAGCTGAAGCCTTCGCCAGACCCTCCCGGCCGGCCCTCCCCATCAGAAAGCTGCCCTCCGCTCGTTCCTCAGCTCGATTAAAAGAGTTGTTAAAAATGGCTGGGCCTTCTCTTCTCTCCTGGCTCTCTGACGGTTTTCTGTGTCCCAAGGCAGCTCCTCTTAATGACTGCCATTGGGTGAGTCCGGTATGATCTCTCGTGGCACCATTAACTCTTCACGTGGCTGGTTTTGGAAGAGCTGCTTGGCAAACCCCAGGAAAACAGGGAGCTTAAACTGGTAGGGAAAAAGTGCAGGGAAGAGCAACTAAGAGGATCAAAGGCCTGGCCTGGAGGCTAAAACATACTTGCAGGATTTGGGTTTGGCCAGTCTAGAGAAAAGAAGGACTAGGGGAGACAAGATAGCAGTCTTCCAGTATTTGAGGGGCTGCCACAGAGAAGAGGGGGTCAACTTATTCTCCAAAGCACCAGAAGGCAGGACAAGAAGCAACGGATGGAAGCTTAACGGAAGACAAAGCCAATCTAGAAATAAGGAGGAATTTCCTGATAGTGAGAACAATTAATTAGTGGAACAGCTTGTCTCCAGAAGTTGTGGCTGCTCCATCATTGGAGGTTTTTAAGAAAAGAATGGCCAGCCACTTATCTGACGTGGTCTAGGGTCTCCTGCTTGAGCAGGGGGTTGGACTAATAGACCTCCGAGGTCCCTTCCAGCTCTAACCTGATTGGATGATTGGGGAGACCTGTGTTCCCTGGGAGATCGTCCTTACGTGATTGCCACCTTCCTACAAGCCAAGTCATCCGGGGCGGGGTGGGGGGAGGGAGGAGAACCAGATTTGATTAACAACGGTGGCAAAAAAAAGGTGGTTCAGCAGGGCACAACTTCTTTAACAATTACCTTACATAACAATGGGAATTGTGCCAATTGTGTCCTACAGTAGTCCTCGACTTACGACCACAATTGAGCCCAAAATTGCTAATGCTAAGCAAGACAGTTATTAAGTGAGCTTTGCCCCATTTTATGACCTTTCTGACCACGGTTGTTAAGTGAATCATTGCAGTGGTTAAGTTAGTCATACAGTTGTTAAGTGAATTATTAAGCTTCCTTGTGAACCGGGGCTGCCATCTGTTGGGACACAAACACACTCAGTTATTAAGAAGACTTTGACTCCACAACCTCCCCCTTTCACATTAAAGACTATTTGAGGCCAATAGCATGTCGGAAAATCCGATAATCCCTTGATATTCAGGAGTTTCAGATTACAAATTTGCAAACGGACATGGATATTTGACAGTCTCAAGAATAACCGAGATTTGGAGCTGCCCAACGATTAATCCAGAGATCTTAACCTAATAGCAATAGCACTTAGACTTATATACCGCTTCATAGTGCTTTACAGCTCTCTCTAAGCGGTTTACAGAGTTCAGCATATTGCCCCCAACAATCTGGGTCCTCATTTTACCCACCTCGGAAGGATGGAAGGCTGAGTCAACCTTGAGCCTGGTGAGATTTGAACAGCTGAACTGCAGCTAGTAGTCAGCTGAAGTAGCCTGCAGTGCTGCACTCTAACCACTGTGCCACCTCGGCTCTTAACCACCTCACCTACAATGCTGGTTGGGGTCCAAGGCCAGCTTCAGGAAGCGGAGGACATCAAGAAGAAGGAAGGGTTAGGGTTAGGGTTAGGGTCACTTGGTGGGGGATTCTTGGGAAAAGATGGACTTTTGGGTCCGAGGAAGAAGGAGCCATGAAGTTGCATCTCCTTGCTTGCTGTCTTCCGCTTGGTGGGAGGAAGAGAAAGAGAAAGAAATCCAGAGGGTTAGGGCAAGGCAGGGAACTCAACCACACACACACCTCCTCCGTGGCCGATGCAGAAACCCCCCAACCGCCAAGGGTTCAGAAGGCCTTAAACCCAGGTTGACTCCTCGGAGCTTCTCCTGAGGATGATGGGCTGCCTTAATCCGCCTGCTGTGGCATTTTTGCAGCGTGGTCTCATAAAGCACTTTGGAGGCCTTTTGGAAGTGGACCATCTCTATATATAATTGTACCAACAACATTTTATTTATGTTGGTTCCTTTTCTTCTTCTCGCCGAACTGAGGGGACTCTTGTTAAGATATTCATGAACTGGGAGAGCCATGTTAACAAGGTTAGCCAATGAATAGGCATAGCAACTAAGTCAGCCAATGGGAGCTAACCACATCTGAGTCTGTGCAGAGAATCGAAACTGAAAATTTAAGCTTAAGGCTGGGCATGGCTCCGCTCACTCTGTTCTCTGTCCTCTCTTACTTTCAGCCCTCTCTGTGCTTGTCTACTCTCTGAACTAGAAGCTGCTTGTGTTTTACTTTTAACTGTTGGTTAGATTTAGATTTATTATTAGAGTTGGAAGGGACCTTGTAGGTCATCTAGTCCAACCCCCTGCTCAAGCAGGAGTTCCTACACCATTTGAGACAGATGGCAATCCAGTCTCCCCTTGAAGGTCGCAAGTGTTGGGGCTCTCACAACCTCCGCTGGCAAGCTGTTCCACTGGTTGATCGCTCTCACCGTCAGAAAGTTTCTCCTCACTTCCAGGTTGAATCTCTCCTTGGTCAGCTTCCATCCGTTATTCCTTGTTTGGCTTTCTGGTGCCATAGAGAACAGCTTGACCCCCTCCTCTCTGTGGCAGCCCCTCAAGTATTGGAACACTGCTATCATGTCACCCCTGGTCCTTCTCTTTGCTAGATTGGCCAAGCTCAGTTCCTGCAACCGCTCTTTGTATGTTTTATTTTCCAGTTAAACTACTGGTATTGTAAATATATATATTACTATGTTTATAAAGAAGTTTGTTAATCCAGCTGAATCAGTCATCCGTGTGTGCTTCTGGAAATTGTTTTTTCTGCAACAAACTCTGATAACTCTTCGGTGTCACGATTAGCGGGGGGGGCCCTCATTGGGGATCACCCACTCCCGAGAATGGCTTGTTCCAAAGGCTTCAAAGTGGCCATCACAGCAGGAGGAATTAGCACTGCTCAGCGTCTCAGGATTTAGTTGGTCTCTTTCGCACTCAGCTCTGGAAAAGGAGGAAATCAGCCGAAGTTGAGTGTGCCACAGTCTGTACCTCATTCCCTTTGGGTGATAAGAAAACACCTGTCAGTATATAGGCAGTCTTCGGCTTACGACTGGTTGCTAAGAGACCATCCAAAGTTGCAACAGACCCTACCCCAAAAGCTATTTATAGCAATAGTACTTAGACTTATACACCGCTTCACAGTGCTTTCCAGCCCTCTCGAAGCAGTTTACAGAGTCAGCCTCTGACCCCCAACATCTGGGTCCTCATTTAACCCACCTCCGACGGACGGAAGGCTGCGTCAACCTTGAGACGGTCAGGATTGAACTCCTGGCAGTGGGCAGAGTTAGCCTGCCATATTGCATTATAACCCCTGGGCCACCAGGGCTCTTCAACCCATTTATGACCCATCTTCCACCACCACCCTGGTCATGCGGCTGCATTTATGGCAATTTGAAATGCCCGGCAGTCACGTGGCCACGACTGACTAGGTTTTTGCCAGAAAAGATGCCTCCATGTTTACTATCGGTTTATGGCAAAAATAACCGCGTAGGGAGCGACGGGTTCACTCGACAACCGCCAAAAAAGCCAAGGGTGTAGAATTAGAGCCGGTTGCATGAGGACCTGCTTTACGGCCATTGTGATGGCAGGCTTGATTATGGCTGTAAGTTGAGGACAACCATATTTCTAATTTATGGAATCCTCCTTTGGTCCTTATTTGATGTCTGCCATTAGCGGCCGAGAGGAGCCATGAACAGGTTCCCAGGGCTGGAGAGCAGAAGGCTGCCATGTGGTTTCCTTAGGAGCTCCAGGGCCCAGAACGGAGGTTCTCTTTCTCGCTCAGGGCTGGTTCTCTTGCAGACGTTTCATGACCCAACTAGGGAACATCATCAGTGCAACCCCCCCTCCCTTCTAGCACTGATGATGTTCCCTAGTTGGGTCATGAAACGTCTGCAAGAGAACCACCAAGCTCAGAGAGCACCAAGGACCCCACAGTCCCCTTTCTTCTTCCTCCACCACCCCTCCCCCGTCCTCCCCTCCCTCTCCTCCCCCCTCCCCCTCCATGCCTTCTCTTCTCCCTCCCCTCCTCCCCTCCATGTACCTCCCTCCTCCTCTAGTTCTCCTCCCCCTCCCATTCCTGTCCTTCCCCTCCTCTATCTCTTCTCCCTCTCCTCCTCCCCTCCCTGTCGACTCCCTCCCCCCTCCTCCTCCATCACTTTCCTCCCCCTCCCCCTCCCTCCCCTCTCCTCCTCCCCCCTCCCACTGAGGATGATCAAGGCCTACGTGTATTAGACTGTCTAACTGCTGCTTAGGAAAAATTGCTGCCTCAGCCTGAATGGCCGAGGGAGACCACCCCAAAAAAAGAAAGAAAGAAAAAAAAAGAAAAAAAAGGGGGGGGGGAAGCTGGATATTGAGATAAACACTAAACTTAACCAACTCAGGGGAAATGAGGTTAATGAAGAGAAGATCCTATTATTGTGGAAATGTTAGGAACCGGGGCCTGGGTTGGCTTAAGAGCTTTCCTGCCAAGGCTGCACACAGGATTTTCTGACTTTATTCACTTTGCTTGCCAGAAAGATGCAGGCAGGGTCACCCGAGGGTTGTGAATAATGTACAGTAGTCCTCGACTCACAACATTCGTTTAGTGACACTGCTCAAAGTTACATTTCACACTTATGACCCTCGCAGCATCCCCCACAGTCACGTGATTGACTTTCGGATGCTGGACAGCTGTCAGAAGGTCGCAAGAGGTGAAATCACCTGATCCCAGGACACACGACGGTTGCCAAGTGTCTGGATTTTGATCACGTGAACGTAGGGAGCCCGCAATGGTCATAACTATGAAAAATGGTCACAAGTCACATTTTTTCCTGTGCCATTTTAACTTTGAACGATCACTGAGGGGTTATAAGTTGAGAACTACCTGTATTTAAAATATTTCAAGGCCAGCCATCCCAATAATTTAATTTAATTTAATTTAATTTAATTTAATTTAATTTAATTTAATTTAATTTAATTTAATTTAATTTAATTTAATTTAATTTAATTTAATTTAATTTAATTGATTAATTTAATTAATTAAATTTAATTTAATTTAAAAATTAATCTAATTTAATTTAATTTAATTTAAAAATTAAATTAAATTAAATTAAATTAATTAAATTAAATTAAATTAATTATTATTATTAAATTAATTTTTTAAATTTTTTTTATTGTGTGCCGCCGATCTAGTCTGCTAGTCATCCATCATCATCATTCGGCAGAAAGACTCCATAGTGAATGATGGGTTTGCTTAATGACCGTGGGATTCACTGTACAACAGTGGTGTTCACTTTATGACCATTGCACTTGTTTTTTGACTGTGGCGTAAAGGTGGTATTTTTCAGGAGGCAACTGGACTTTCTTGTTTTTCTTTGCAGACGTTTCGCTTCTCCTCCAAGAAGCTTCTTCAGCTCTGACTGGATGGTGGGGGATATAAATCCTTCCGTTACCCAACATCCAGTCAGAACTGAAGAAGCTTCTTGGAGGAGAAGCGAAACGTCTGCAAAGAAAAACCTGAAAGTCCGGCTGCCTCTTGGAGAAAAGCACCTTCGGGACAGCTGTGTCCTGGATGAGGGAGAATCTCCAGAGAGACAGCTGATTCTAGACAGTTGTCTGGACCAGCCTCTTTCCCGACCTCCTTTTAGTTATTTTGAACTCCGGTTGGGGTTGGCTTTGAGGGTATCCAGCCGCCATGTTTTCTGGTGGCCCCGTTTCCTTTTATCTCCTCCGTTTCCAAGCATAGCAGCCTTAAAGGTTCCATGTGGACCCCCAACGTGGCTTGATTCAGCACCCCAATTAGCATAGTAGAGACAAAAGCGTAGCCTAACGGATGCCAAATGCTGAACTGGAGCCTCAAAAGAATCAAAAGAAACCAAGATGGGCAAAGACAACCCAGTTTGTTGGGGAAAGATAGTCCCCTCTCTTCCGTAAACTCAATTCTCAGTTCTTTCCCTGGGCTGAAGTCCTTCAGAGCCTGGAATTGTTTCTGAACTTTTAGCTCAACTCTGCTTTCCACCCACTAAAAATCCACCCCACCCCAAACTCAAAACAGGCAGCCCGAAAACTGTCGGAATAAGCGTTTGGATGCTATGGAAAGGCATGGAAAGAGATCTGGAGTGATTCTTGCAGCCTTTCCTTCCAAGCATCCAATCCCAGCCCAGCAAAACCGTCTTGCAGCCAAGAGGTCCCAAGTTGGCCGAGGAATTCTGGGAGTTGAAGTCCACGCATCTTTAAAAGGCCAGGTTTGAGAAATGCCACTCGACAGAGTGAACATGGTTTTAAATGCGCAGAGTGTCCTAATTTGAGCAGCTGAACCTGCTTGGTAGCTTTAACTCCTAGGTGGAATGTGCGTTTTGGCCTGAGAATTCTGGTCCCACCAGGAAATATACTACATTTAAGTAGCAATGCCTTCCTTGCTTGCTCCATCTTGTGGCTCTTAAAGAATGGCCCAGTTTCCACCCACCATAGGAGCAATTTTTTTTGGGGGGGGGGAATAGCATGTTCCCTGAAAGATTCTCCTCAGTGGGAAATTGCTGGCCTTCAATTCTGGGAGTTGGAGTAGAAGAATAGGGAATAGGGAATAGAATAGGAATAGGAATAGGAATAGGAATAGGAATAGGAATAGAATATAGATTACGCCGCCCTGAGTCCTTCGGGAGTGGGGCGGCATATAAGAATACCAAATAAATAAATAAATAAATAAATTACAGTATAGTATAGTATAGTATAGTATAGTATAGTATAGTATAG